>PVKB01000687.1:535385-621212 GCA_004027205.1 Ctenodactylus gundi
TTTTTTTTTTTTTTTTTTTTTTTTTTTTTTTTTTTTTTTTTTTTTTTTTTTTTTTTTTTTTTTTTTTTTTTTTTTTTTTTTTTTTTTTTTTTTTTTTTTTTTTTTTTTTTTTTTTTTTTTTTTTGAGGAGGGAGGTTCTATATACTATTCCATTGGCCTGTCTTTACTGTCTTTATTACAAAATGTTGTTGCTCTGTTTATGGTGGCCTTCTAAGACATCTTAAAATGTGGAAAAACTAAACTCTTACCACTTTCTTTAGGAAGATTATGCCTCTGCTTGATAATTTAGCTTGAATTAAGTCGTCAAGGTCCACCAAAAAACACAGCTACATAAAAGCTACATGTACATCAGACTGGGGAGAACTGATGTCTGAAACATGCTGTGTCACTTTCCATATTTGTCTAAGAAGTTTTACAATTCTGTTAAGGTCTTCACATTTTTCTTAGATATATTCTAAAACTATTTTTTCCTATCATATATTTTACAAGTTATATGTATTTTAGACAGTGTATAACATTTAAATAAAAGTGGTGTGGACTGATTACATCCTATAAAATTGCCAGACTATCTTATGAATATAATAATCTTTTAGTTTTTAAGTTTTCATTGTAAATGCCACTGGAAAAATGAGCTTTTGCCGTTCCTTCTTTGTTTGTTTCTTTCCCTTTTTTTTGTATTTCTCTGGCTACTCCCTTCAGTGTAACGTAGACGGGACTAGTGGATATGCCCTTTTTGCAAAGGAGCATGATTATAGTGATAGAATTATTTTGATCATCTTTTTGTAAATAGTTTACCCCAGATTGATTGAGAGACTTATTCCTGTTTCATTTTTCCACTGTCTAAACGTTACCTATTTTGTGCCTTTATTCTTCAAATGCACCATTTTAGGGTTTTCAACAAGATATTCTAGCGAAATAGTTAAGAGTTACAGTTCTTATTTTTATAAGATAGGCAATATAAAGTTTAGATGTACATATTCTAAGTGAAATAATGTGGTTAAAGCAAAGTGACGCATTTTTTTTTTCCCACACAGTTACCTTGTTACCTTACTCCAGTTACCTTGGAGTGCCAAAGTGTCTAAAACACACTGTCTTGGCAAATTTTCAATGTGTGATACACTGTTACCCATAGTCGTCAGTCTCAAAAGTTGTGGCTCAGTTACGGATTCTTGGTAACTCCCACGCTGTGCTCTCTGACCCACACCTCCCCAGATGCCTCATCTTTCCTTCTGGTTACTGGGTATTTGGGGTTTTATGTTGTGTTTTCTTTTTGAGACTCCACAGGCAAGTGACGTCATGCCTTCTTTTTCTTTCACTTAATAGAGTTCTTTGTCATAGTGTAGGTTACTGTCTTTGTGTCTCTTTAAACAACCCAAGTCCTTAGAATGTTTTCACACCACTATGAGACACTTGTGTCACATCCTCTTCTGGTGTTTTCGTTTCATTTTGTTTCAGATGCCTGTTGTTTCGTGTACTCACTTTTTGGGTTATATTTAACCAATACCATTTTCTTTTCTTGTCGTTTCTTCCTGATGTTCCTGCCTCCGTGATTGTTCTGCTTCCCTCTGACGTACACCTTTTAAAAGTCACTGTTGGGTAATCTGTGGATTATCAATTGTTGTCTGTATGGAATTATATCAGTGTCGTACTTGTTTTTGAGGGATTCATTAATTACGAAATTCTGGGTTCAAAGTCAATTCCTCTCAGCTGCCTGGAGGCCTTGACCCCCCTGTTTTCTTGCCACACTGACGACTCTACTTGGGTCCAATTCTTATTTTTTGTTTTCTAATCTAAATTTGCTCTCAGGCTCCGTTTTGTTTTTATATTTCTCGTTATGTTTGTTTTGGCTAATCATCAGGAGGCACTACCAACCAAGAAATATTTCTAAATATGTTCTTGCTTTCCGTGTTAGAATCACACGTTATTCACTGGGGCCCTGCACAGTGCGATCGCCTGTGTGAAATCAGGATTCCCCTTGGACCCAGAGCCGCGTTGTTTCACAGCATCTCTGCGCACCTTGGAGGATGCTAAACTTGTTCAGAATTTTCCCTGGTTCAAACCAGCGTTCCTGGTTGCTGGGTTTAGTGATGCCCCCGAGCAGAGCTGGCTTCTGCCCCTTTGGAATCCTGCTTCCGTTTGTTTTTATGGCCTCAGAGAATTTTCCTTATTTTCTGTCCAACTCAGCCATGCATTCAGTTTCATTTCAACTCACCCTTTTTTTTTTAATGCTCTTCATAGTGAATCCCTGGCTATCAGGTGCATATTGTTGCAAATGGAGGTATATCTTGTTCTTTTCTTTCTTGCCTCTATTAAAATATCTTTAATTGGTGTCAGTATATATCCTTCTTAAAGACCTTATTGTAGTTCATTGTAATAATGCATCAGGATTTATTTGCTAATTATTCTACTTAGGAACCTTTTTTCTGCCACATTGCTGAGGATTCTAGTGAATTACTGTGTATAGGTCTCACAGTGCACACTTGTCTAGTACATCCTTCAGTGTTGAACTGCTAAGTCCAAAGCAGTCTTAGCCTGATCACTGCCGAAGCTCCTTCTCTCATACGCCCTGCTGGCCCCACCTTGCTTCCCTCACCCCGGCATTGCCGGCTTGGTGGATGGCCTCACACTCGACCCATGGCGCTGAGCCTTTCCCAGCCCCAAGAATCTCTTGCTTTTATTATTTTTGTTAACCACATCCTGGCACATCTGTCTCCTTTTCTCATGTTGTGTTGTACAACCACCAGCAACCTCGTAATCACATGCAGTCTTCTGGAAAAGACTGAATCATCTCACGATCATGATTATTAAAGCATGAGTATCTATGACGATATAGATATGCTTTAAATATATCCCTTAAACTATGTTAAATACCCAGAACGTATTAAAGTATCACCTGTTTGTCCTCTTTGTTCCAGTTACACTATTAACCCCATTTAAAAAATGATTAGGTCTGAGCTCTTCTTTCGTAGGTCCTTGGTAGGTTCTGCTCTGAAGAGGGATTGTGCTCCGGTTATTCTGCTTTTATAACTGAAACTCAAATAAAATCCTTAACGGCTGATGTGGAACTTTCTAGTTGTTGTTTTTTAAGAAAACTCAGTTAAACCCTGCATTTGTGAATTGCACTTTCAAAATTTTAAGTGTTTTTCTTTTTTTTTAAAGCAGCTCTGGCCTAAGAAATCCCAAGAGTTTCTATAGTTTTCCATTTCTGTAATTACTTAGGAAATACCAACATGTTGATTCAGAAGAAAATCCTCATAACAATCTAACCATTTAGTAATCACAAGTTTTCTGATGAAAGTCTCAAGTGTGCCAGTTTATTGATTTTTCTACTTGATGCAAATTCTAACTGGTTACTACTTGGTCCTTTGAATCACTAGGGCCAAAGATAGGATGGACTTGGTCACGTAGGACAGGTCTGGCTGGCTCTGCTCTGAAGTTAAGCCTCAAGAGGCCTGGAGCTGGGACAGGGCAGAGTATGTGGGGTCCTATGTCCCTTCTCTACTGGAGATGGCTACAGTCTTGGCAAGACATTTTATAGCATGTTAAGTCATGACAGTGGTTGTGTAACCATAATGGCAAATGGTCTTATCTCATGTGCCAAATACGAGAGGTTGACATGGTTTCCTCTTGATTTCTGTTTTGAGTCTCTCAGGTCTTGCCTGAATAAAAATGTAGCTTGAGGAATGTATAAAGTCTGTCATGGGTAGAGAGGACTGAATTTTTTTTCTTTAATGTTTCTCTTGTTTTCATGATAAATTATTTTACTTACATTGATGCACAAGAAATATAAAATGTATTTCATATGCTACATATTACATATTAATATATGTTTACATATAAGGAAAATACATAAAATTCACAGAGTTATTATATATTTAAGGAAACTAAACCTAGATTTTTGAGAGTCTCACTGTAGCCCAGGCTGATCTTGAACTCATGGCGGTCCTCCTGCCTCAGACTTCCAAGTGTTGGGATTATACGTATGGACCTACCTGTTACATAGTTCTGGGGGATCAAACCCTGGACCTTGAACTTCTTTGGCAAGGGCTTCAATCACAGAGTTATATCTCCTACCCATTCAACCTAAATCTTTTTGAGGGAAAAAATTTCCTGCTTTTATTTTCAGATGGTCTGGAAGTTTTGATAATCAAATGTTTTAGTTGAGTCAAGAAGGATGGTTCTATGGCATACCATGCCCCTATAAAATTATGGAAATATTCTTGTTGCTTAATTCAACAGTGGATTTCATTTTACTTCTTGCTATAAGTGTCAAGCAAAAAGCTTGCCTTTTTAAGGTTTTCCCATTCATTTCCAGAAATAAATTTAAGAAGCATTCTTCTTCCTCTCTGGCTCTCTTGTTTTAATTCCTACCCTAATTCATCACTCTTCCACATCTGCGTTTCTCGCCCACCATCCCACGTTATACTGGCTTCTCCATGGATCAGTGTGCTCTTGGCCTTCTGTTCCCTCTACTCAGCTCTGCAGCTGTAGCAGTGACCTTCCAGGACTGCTGCTAAGTCTCTTGTGCTGTGATGGTGTGTCATTCACATCTTCTAGGTTATTGCTGATTTTCTATCTGATTGGCCTAACTGTTACTTAGAAACGAGGATTGAACTCTCTCCCTACAATTATTTATTTATTGCCTGTGTTATCAGTTAGTATGGAGGATTTTCCTTTTTTTCTTTTTGATTCCAGCAGGTTTTGCTTCCTATGTATTTTGAAGTTCTATGTTAGGGTGCCTGTATTCCTCATCTCAGCAAAGACCCATTGACGTATGTGGACTCTCCATCTGAGGGCCTATGATCTGAAAATTGTTTAGGTAGAAATCCAGGAAGACCATAGAGTTCAATAGATGTTAGTGTCCTGTGCTGCCTGTTGTCCAATATATAAAAATTGTTCTTTTATTATGTACTTTATCTAATTTTATAGTTGATTACAGCAAGGAGTTGAGTTTGGTTGTTGAGGAATCCAGAAGTAGAACAATCTTTCCACCACTTTCTATTGAATCCAGTTCAGTCTCCCTTGCTTGGATTATTGTAGCTTCACAGCTTTTTCTGACAGCTATTTTCTATTTTTTCTTCTTTTCTCCTTTCTGTCTTTCTTCTTGAAGCCCTGGTGTGTGATAGACTTTTTCTTTGAGCCATTTTTCTTACTGATTTTGTTTACTGTCTCGAGTCTTCACTGCTTGGCTTACCTCGGCCTGGTACATCACTTTAGTCTCAATACAAGTGTATCATCTTCTTCTCATCGACTTTTTGCTCAATAGACAACTAGATGTTTTACTGGGTTACAGAAGTAACTTGACAGTATTGTGACTTTGGCATCAGCTGGCATGAGCCTGAATCCTGTCTCTCTTAGTACTTCTGATACCTTGGTTAAGTGTTGAATTGCTACTTTCCTGATTGTAAAAGGAAATAGTATCTTTTCTGTAGGGATTTATTATTGTGGGTTATTATGTGTAGAAATTAGAATATTAATGTCAACATCTATATTAACATTCCCATTTGAACATGTTTGTTTGTGATGTATTTGGACTTTATTTTTGAGACAGAGGCTTGCTCTGTAATTCATGCTGGTTCTGAATTCACTGTATAGCTCAGGCATCTTGAACTCATAGTAATCTTCCTGCCTTAGCTTCCCCAATGCTGGGATTACAGGTGTGCGCCACCATGCCTAGCTATTATGTGATGCTATGGAATCAAACTTAGGGCCTTACGATTGCTAGGTAAGTGCTCTAACTGCTGTGCTATTCCTCCAGCCTCCTGGACATTATTTATAATATCTGCATACTTCATGCATTACTCCCTGTCATTTTCTTGAGGGAAAAGACAGTATTCGTCTATATATGAGCCCTGACAAAGTGTCAAAAATATACTAGACCCTCAAATGTTAATTGAAATATTGTAATTTTATGTGGCCTTTTCTCCCTAGGATTGAAATGTTCCAGCATTCCAACGTTGTTTTGGCAAGTAGGATTAGGAAGAAAACACACCAGGAGGAACTTTTTTAGTTTTTAGGTTTTTTTTTTCCAGTCTACTTTCTGTCTTGCTATTATGGATCTGCAAGGTAGAATTACCTAAAATTGCTTTAATATTGAAAACTCAGTCTTAAAAGGTAAAAAATGCTTATAGAGAATTTTGTTTTGTCTGAAGGATTCTAATTTAAGTTCAGCTTAATATTATAGAATATGCTTGATTTCTCTTATTCACTAGAATGGTTATTTCCTGGTTAAAAAAAAAAAAAAAGGAGTTGGCCCTAGGCATGCCATTGTTTTCATGCTGCATTAGTCTGGGCCTACCAGGGATTTGCTTAGCCTTGTGGGTGATGAAGATGTATAGCTTTTGTGTATGATCTTTTATCATGAATAGGTGAAGTTAGTAGTTTTTCTGTTTGGGAGCCAACAACACTCACACAGAATTGCCTACTGAATGTTTGAATCTCATATACATTTAAGATTTGCCCAGGTCTTTTGCTCTTTTGGATTTGAAATTAGGATTCAGAAAGGAATTTCACTGAGGAATAATACTTCAATACGTACCTCAGACTGGGTGATAAATTGTGTGTGGCTTTCTTATAGTGTAGCTTTGGCCAGAAGCCATGTATATCAAATTTTTGAAGTATGCATCATTTCCTGTTATGTGTATGTTTCTTAAGTTCTTAACAGCAAGCATTAATATGATAGGACCAGACGTGTATACATTTTAATGTATAAACCTAGACTGACTCTCAGTATTAGTTAAAAGGTTGTTGTGATTTGTTACAAAGACCAGGTTGCAATTTGATACTTCATAGATATTGCCTTTCTCCCTCCCAGGAATATTCTACAACATTTATGTTACTGACCTAGGAACATTTGTCGCATAAAAGAGAGGATGTGGTAGGATGCAGCTGTTTTTCCTTTTCTTTTCGCTATCTAAGGGTGAATATTCTGATAGCCATGCCCTGTCTGACATGGACAAACTACCTAAATTTACTTGCCTTTCGGTTCATCGTCCAAAGGAGGGGAGACTCCAAACTCTAAACTCAAGCAATATATCTGCGGTTACAATGACAACTTTATATGACTCAGAGGAAAGGCACTGCATCTGTCTAAAAAATAACCCATACTGGCTGCACTTAAAAGCAGCTGAAATGCACATTCATAGCTAATTATAAACAAAAACTAGTTAACACTTTAAATAAAAAGAAAAATAGCAAAAAGATTTAGAGCCTAGACAAGCAGATGAAAGAGTTCCGAGTTGCCTTCCATCTGATATTACTCAAATGCGACTCTGTCTCCAATTACCTGGGAATATGTGGTATTCCCTCATGAAAGCTCATGATCTGAAGGGCGTCCGTTCCATGCCTCTGCTTACTCACAGTCATTTGGAACAAGTTCAGCAAAAATATTTCACATTGCAAAAGAGACTGGAGCCAGACGGCGACTACAGACACTAATCACAGAGTCAAAATAGTAACTTAGTAGGACAGCAACGACCAGGAAATATTTGTGGAGGCAAAGATTTGGGGAAGGAAGTACTAGTGCTGTGGGAGAAGACATCCCCAAATGCCAAAGCACTGAAATAGGATCATTAAAATGCTATTTTTAACGAATTGCATGTTCAATGACATAGAACCCTCAGAGCCAGAGGTTTCTTTGGTAGAATGAGACCTAAAAAATAATCTTAAACCTTGGCCCTAAAGTGCATACATAGATGAAGAGAAGAGTATCTATGTATGTAAATAAAAACTGCGCGCTACATACAATGTTTAGTGCTGCTTTTTATAGTTCAACTATAAGCTTTTTCTGTCTGAAATTGCAGATCTCCACCACTTGAGATTTGGGCTATCCAGAGGGGCCATCATCACTAACCTAATAGTTGCAATATTTTGATTAATATGTGAGGCCCAGTTGCCTCTGAGGAGCAGCAGTTGACTGACGACCATATCAGGGGTCCATTTCTCTCTACACTTTTACGTCTATTACAATCTAAGTTCCTGATGTGCTCTGGAGAGTATCTGTAGAAAACACTTTTTGCTTGGCCTTTTTTCTTGCATTGTCTCACCCTGTTCTTCCCCCCAGGGTCAGTGGAGAACTGATTGCCTTATTTCACCATCATGGGCCTCACCCCACTACTGATTCTGCTTTTGGTATACTTAATCTCAGAACATTTTCTTGGCAATGAATCACAAACATCTAGATATGAATGGTTACCATAGTCTGTTTGGAATAAATAGGCCTGTTTTTAAGGAACACTGAAAACTTTTTAAAACATTGTAACATCTTTTAGATTTCAACAAGTTCTCCCTAAATTGACCAAAATTGCTGTCTTTTACCTTAGAGCAATTTTATTTCCTGCTATAACTCTTTAAGCAAAAACAAAAATCTTAAGAAGCCATTAGCTTCTGCTTTCACTCTATGCTCTGGGAATTCTCAATTTTAGCCTGTTCAAACAACCATCGAGCCAGATACAGTGGCCTCTACCCATATTCCTAGCGCCTTGGGTTAGTGTAGGAGGTTCTTTAAACCCAGGAGTTCTGGGCAAGCCTAGCTCAACAGCAAGACCCATCTCAGTAGAGAAAACAACTCAAAGACCAGTGGAGAGCAGGCTAAACTACCTGTACACACAAATTATGTAGAAAGAGGAAAAAAAGCTGTTGAATAGACTTTAGAAATATCCCAAGATTTCATAAAGGTCTTGAGTGATGACTTTTCTATGTTGATAGAGAGGTACTAGCATTTATCAAAGTATGTGTTTAATTCTACATGTAGGTTATATAGAGAAGAAATTTAAAAGTAGATTTGTTTTATTCCTACCATGGAATTTCTTTCTTTCTTTCTTTCTTTTTTTTTTTTTTTTACATTTTGGAAGATGTGCATCTCCATCCCTTTTTGTTGTAATAATGCCATGGAAGTTAGAGAAAGGATAAGGAAAATATTGTGATGCACCTGTGATTTATACACTCTTATTAAATCAAAAAAACATTCCACAAAGAAGAAAGGGATGCTGCTTTAATGATGAAGAAAAGGTATGTCACCAAGTTGTTGATCACAGGTGTTAAAAATCTGCAACTCATTGGCAGAAATAGGATTCAAATACAAGTTTGTCTCACTCAGAATCTGTATTTGAGCCCCAAGCACTGACTGGCCTTTGTTGTATCTGGAAACAAGAAGGAGATGTGGAGGGAAGCATCACCAGCACCTGAGCATTGGGCTAGCCTGGGGCAGGGCCGTGAAGGAGAAGTCTTGCAAACTTGGTGTCAGGGATGGCCCAGGACACAAACAGGGAGCACAAGGTGATTTGAGGACAACTTGCAGGTCACCACAAGCCAAGTCTTTGCCTACTGGTCTGTTGTATGTGCTTCGTTAGCCTTCCTGCGTAACTCTTTCTTGGGAATGGTTACAAGGTCTTATAGTATATAAGCTGTATGTTCTACGAGTGAAGAAATTGGTCTTTTTTGATGTAGAAAATTGAAATATGTTTCTTCTTTCACATCATTAATTTAGCTTACTTTATTTTATTTTGTTGTTATTTGTTTACTTATTTATGTTGTGGTGCTAGAGATTGAACCCAGGGCCTTCACAATGAGCTATGCTCCCAGCCACCCCTCCAACCCTTGGTTTTAATTTTTTTCTTTGAGACTGGTTCTTGTGGTGTCACTAAGTTTCTCAGCCTAGGCTTGAGCTTTCAGTCCTCCTGCCTCAGCCTTCCAGAATGCTGAGATTATAGGTGTGTGTTACTACACCCAGTTCAGCATACTGTATTTTAATCGAGTCTAGTGATGGCCCATTATAAATATGTCAGAAACCGATGCTTAAGAAAGAACATTGGCTTTAATACTCTTAACAAAAATCCTGTGCTTGTGTTGCTAAAAATTTTCTGCAAATAATTTAATATTTCTGAAAAGGAGGTTACATAATTTTAAAAAATCACACTGACGTATGTGCTATACAGAAAACCACTGTGTTTTCTGTGTCACCAACCATGCTGGGATGTGTACATATGTGACAGTGGTGTCCCACAGACTGTGCCAGGTGTGCCTCAAACTGAAACACGGAGCTGGACTAGGGGTTTGGCATCGCATGAACTTAGCTTCCATACACCTGAATGAATGGCAGAGTTATTTTACTACAAACAATGCCTTAATTTTCACTAATTCAGTAATATTCTACTTTCGTTTGGTAAGTTTGTCCTTAGCACCTAGAACAACCACATTCCACAACTGCCAGCAGGTTAAGATCATGAGGGTTTTGAAGAACTGTGGTGAGAAAACATTGACGGTGCATTTGTAAAAGCCGTGTGCCGGAAAACTGGAATGTTGGTATTTCCAGAGAGAAAGCAGTTCAACTACAACTTTTCAGAAAACATTCTTCTGAGATGGCTGTACAAAGGAAAATCTGTCCATCAATCTGTTAGCTCTACAACAAGAATTGAGACAGGAACTTCAATGCACTTTTTCTGATCCCTACATGTTTATCAGAACTATTGTAGTTTAAATGCATAAATCCTTTAAAATACATAAAGTCTTGTATTTTCTGTTATTGTGATTTGGTTTTATGGTTGCAGTATAGCTCTTAGGTTTGGTAAGAGGATCTTTTTTTATTTGCTTCCTTGGTATGAATCAACCTTCTGCCACACTGGATTAAAGTGTTTTTTGTTTGTTTGTTTGTTTGTTTGTTCTATAATGAACTTTCTTGTCCACTGGGGCAAGAGCTTTTTTGGTGCACAGAACCATTATAAACAAGCAAAACTCACCTTAGTCCCTTTACCACTATTAAGGGTGTATGCTTTGAAAAGCTACAAGTACGTGTTTTCTTTATGTACATTTTCAAACATAATAAAAGAGAAATTAACATAGTTACATATAATTATTTATTATATCACTAAAAGAATTTTAAAACTAGGCCTGATGACATAAGCCTGTAATCCCAGCACTCTAAGAGCCTGAGGCAGTTTGAACATACTCTGATGAACTTAACGAGACCCTCTCTTTCAAAAAACGCCCCCAAAACTGAAAAACAAACAGGCTGGGGATATATCTTACTGTGAGGGTTTTGGGTTTGATTCCCTGTACCACTAAAACAAAACAGAGAAAAACTTTGCCTAAATTTTTAAGGGATTTATTTATTATGCCTCCACTTATTATTAGAGGCATAAACATTTTGTGTATGTTAACAGATCTGTTTGTTTTCTTGAAGTTACATATAGGTAATTTTTTTGACAGGAATCAGAGTTAGAATGCAGATTTCTGGCAGATCATTCTCATGTGTTTTTTAGGTTTCACAAACAATTTATTTGAATCATAGATTTGTCCAGAAATGGTTTCTTCCAGTCTTAGTCTTTAACTTTGTAATTTGCAAGGAGTAAGTCATTCCTGAAAGTGGTACACTTTGTGGGGCTTTTAAAATTTCCCCTTAAATTTTATATGGCTCTAGAATTATTTCTGGAAGCAAATACTTCTTTATGCTAGACAACTCAGAGCAGATTTTTATAAGACAATGCATTCATATTGGAGCCTTTTCAAAGCAAAATCATGGAATATTTATTCTTTTGTTTAATATGGCTAACAGTTGTTTATATAAGCAGTCTAAACTACAAAAATGGAAAGGAAAGGAAAAAAAAGTTCCCCTACCAGCTCAAACAATCCTTGTGAAATCCTGACAATTCTGGCAAAGAGGGGCAGCAGGACACTCAGTTACGACTTTGTAGATGCTCTACAGATTTGCGAGAAAACACTGTCGTGAAGCTGTAAAACGTTAACCATCCCAAGCTGCACTGTTGTGTGCAAGCAGTGATAGAGACACTTTAACAATTCTCAAATGACCGTGAGTTTTAGTTAAGGTACACAGTTCCAATTTTTTTGTAATCAACTTGCCTTGTTCTGCTTTGTTTTCTAATTTATCCAAATGGCCAAATGTATAACCCAAGTGAGTATTGATGACAGGAAGACAACTTCTTGGTTTACTAGTTCCGGGTCTTGTTGTTGTTGTTGTTGTTGCTGTTGTTGTTGTTGTTGTTTTGCATTTTACAGGTTTATCCTGTAGCTCAAGTGACTTTTTAAACTGTGCATCAGCAGCTGTGAGATCAAGGTGGTTGTCACACCTAAACTTTCAGGATCTAATATGATTCAGTTGAAAATAGTAACAGAGCATTACTTGCAATTACAGATATCTTTGAAACTTTGTTATATATGTACACATGCATAATTTTGGAATTCTTATATGTATAACAAAAGATAAATACATATATATTCATATACATATAATATGAAGGAGATATGAGTAGGCATGAAGTAACACATAAATTCTGGGAATGTTTAATAGAAAGACACTACCATACTTATTTTATATAATGGAGTTCCTATTTGAATTTAACCAGTTTTAAGCAAATTTGTTTTTTTGATTTTACTACCAGTTTTATTCTTAAATAGTAAGTAAATGGGCATACCGTCACTCCCTTTTCACTTTCAGGAAAGATCATAATTTATTTACTTTTGATCTCAGTACAAAGAACACTACTTTGGAGTTCACAGTTCTTAACCATAATTGAAAGTCACATACCATTTCTGATATACTTTTTTGACTTGGAGTTTGTATTTTTTAGTGAGAGAATTATTTTCAAATAATCATTGGCATTTAAACCCTGGCATATTTGATATGAACATAGTTTTGTAATATCAGATGACTCTGATTGATAGAAATTATTTTGGATCACAAAACTTGTCAGTATAGCAGTGTCAACTTAAAATTAAATATGATCTTTTTAATTATATATCAGCAACTTTCATATATTTAAAATAAACAACTTGTTGGAGTGTGTTATAATTAATAATTAAAATAAATTTCCTAGAGCACATTCTGCTTGAAATAGTATAGCTATATATCTGTCTCACATCCTTTTCTTTTTTCATTTTCAGCTAAAATTGACCATGAGACAGAAGAGACATCATTGACAGAGACCCATAAATGGTGAGCAATTTCTTTCTTTTAATATGACGTTTTTTCTTAGGATAGACTAGCAGAGTGCTTAGTATATTTAATCTCAAGGAAACAGTTATTAGTGTTTTTATTTTCAAGCATAGTTTAAAGAGAAATATTGCATAATGGTGAACTTTGAATTCCACAGTGACTTTCTGAATTTTATTTGCCTGACACTAGTTGATATATGATTCTACTAAGTTCCATGTCATTGTGACAAGTGTAGCACCTTCTCTTTCAAATACAGTTTAAGACTGTGGGGATATAAGAAAATGGATGGTAACAGGAATCAGTTCTAAGAATGAAGGTTGAAATTTGCTTATCAAAAACCTGAATGTTCATACCCAAAAGTCAAGTCCAGGGAGGAGCTTCCCCCCAATGTTCTTTAACTTCTAAAATGGAGATTTATAATCATAGGTAAACATGGAAAAGTGTGTCTGAAAAAAAAGTGTAGCTCTCTTTTCCACCTCAATTGTCCCTTCTCCTTTCTCTCTGTTTTAGTTTCTTTAGAGAAACAAAGTGTGTGTGTAGAAAAAGAGATTGAGATTTATTTTAAGGAATTGAGTCACGTGATCCTAGGAGCCAGCAAATCTAAAATTAGCCGAGCTGGCTAGCAATTCCGGTAGGAGTTGATTTTGCAATCTTGAGTCTGAAAGCAGTCTGGAGACAGAATTCCTTCTTCCTTGGGAACCTCCTCAGTCTAAGGCCTTCAACTGACTGGATGAGTCCCAGCCATGTTATAAAGGAGAATCTGTTTTCCTTAATGTCTGCTGACTTAATGTTAATCACATCTAAAAACTGCCTTCAGAACAACTAGACGGGTGTTGACCCAAAACTGGGCATCATAACCTAGCCAAGTTGACACATAAGATTCACCATAACGCTTTTTACAAAGAATCTAATTATTCTTGAGGAAAAAGTTGTGTTGAAGAAGTGCTTTGTCATTACTTTATAAGGCAAGATCCTTATCCTTGGAGGTTTGAGTGAAGAGCTATTGCAGAGGGCTCTCATAGCTCTGCGCTACGGCAACAGCAAGCCAAATGGCCAGGCAGTGTTTTAGCAGAAAGAGCAATGAAGAAGACGTTCAGGCAGGATCTTTCAGGGAACACCGTCGACACTGGCGGTAGGGAGGCTGTGCCTAGGCATGCTAGGCTGCACCCCTCCTGAGCATCAGGCCAGGACATGGGGCCGCCTTGGAAACATTCTCCCACTTGCTTCAGGATCATGAATATAAGTTATGAACCTCTCTGGCACTAGGGGCTTCTGCACAGCCTTTACCAGCCACTGCCTAAACGGTAAGGGATTCTGACTCAGGAGCAACTCTTGGGAAGCCAGGTTTAAAAATAAAATTGCATATTTATACTCCAGCGTATAGTCTGCCTGGTACATACACCAGCATCAGCTGAGTTCACTGCTCCCACCAGCTCATTGCACGAACAGGGAGCAGCATTTCTGCTGGGCTGCACATGTCCAGGCTGGCTGGCTGTTTGTGAGCTTTGGATGAAGTGGTGGGCGCTGACCAGACTCTCGAGTACCAGTTCAGCCTCCCAGCTCTGAGGCCTCAGCTATTTTATATCCTCTTGACTCCACTCGTGGGTCATAGTGGATCGCCAGATGTGCTCTCTACCAGCATGAACTTCCTTTAGGACCCAAAGGCATGGTCTTCTGTCCACTTGTCTTTGTGCTTGAATAGCCAAAGATTTGTTTACCCATCCTTACTCCATCTAAAATAGAAATAAAACACATACAATGCACAGCCACTGTAATTGATCTGTGAATATTTCTGCTGCATGTGTAAGAACCTAAGGAAGGAAGAAGAACCAGGAATATGACTTTATTACAGCCCAAGTTTTCATTCTTCCATTGCTCCTTTTATTTTTTTATTATAAGTTATTCTTGCTACATTCTGTTTGGCATGTTGTCAGAAGTCAGATGCGATCCATTTTGAAGGTTGAGACGGTGCAGAGCCGGTCTGCCCTCTGCTTGGTCTGTTTTCTTAACTGCCAGTGCTGTGGGTCATCCTCTCCTAGCTGTGTGTTGGCCCTTTGACCTTGAGGCAGAAGATCCACTTGGAAGTTTCAGTTGTATGACTATATTGAAAGCCTCCTATTGCTTCTTTTCTTTCATCTCAGTGATACTACTAATGCCTAAGAAAGTTACTTTTTACTTGTACCTCGTGGCAACAGACCCACTGAAAAATTGGTGACAAATGCTGATGGCTGAGAGTTTTTTACAGATACCTGTGGTTGCTGAGTTCTAAGCCATCAGAGGCCTTAAGAATCAAAGGGTGGACATAGGGCGGTGACTGAAGATCCTTTTCCTTACCAAAAGTTATTTCCCCCAAAGTTTTGAGGCAGTTTAACACTTTATGTGCACACTGAGTTTCCTGTGAAGGGAGGTGGGATTGCATGGTGGGTGCATCGCTAGTGTTTCCTCTGTGTCCGGCTCTGCTACTCCACAAAGTAACCACATCAAGGATTCGGCCCTTAGCTCCTTTCTTTTCAAGAGATGAAGCCTGATCTTCCTTCCATCCTTTCAGCTGTATCAGTGGAATTCCTTGTTCTTTCCAATAGACAAAGATGTGATAAAAGCCTTTACCGTAGCATCACGTTAACATGTCTTATGAAATGCATAGCTATATACTGCTGGTTTGCTTCAAGAATTATCTTCATTTGTTTTGATGATCTAGTACTTTTAAAAAAAAGAACTCTGCTAGAATACACTTTAGATCATTTTATGATTTCATAATGAGAATATTTAAGTGAAACAATGGTTTATATGTTTTAAAACAAATCATATAATTTCTCATAATGCATTTGTTAGCATAATAGTCTTATATGCTAATTTTGTTTATTTATGCATATGTCATTCTCAAAAGTAGAACTTTGAGCTTCTGTTTTAATGTGCATAATACTTATAGTTTTCAATATATAGTTTGAACTCATTAATTCTCCCAGAAAGGAGAGCAGCTTAGGAAAATGAGCCTTCAACTATATCCAAAACTCGAATACTAATCAGGTGAATATATTCTAATCTTCAGATGATTTCATTGGATGAGCCAGACTATCATATTATATTACAACATGGATTTCAGCAGAATTTTGTTAAGGTGGCCCTGCACATTCCCACTATGTGTGTTTATTTCAGCTTCTTCTTTTATTTTTAATTCGCAGACATGGCTTTCTTCAATGGTGGGAAAGTATCACGAGACCAAGTACAATTGTCTTTTTTTTCCCACAGAATTTCTCAGTAATCTGTGTCTGCTCACAGGCAGAGAATCTAGAAATTTTGGATTTGTCTAATAAACAGTTATTCCTTTATACATCAATTTAAATAAGGAATTCACAGCACTCCGGAGGCTGAGGCAGGGGATTGCCATGTGTCTGAGGCAAGCCTGGGCTTCATAGTAAGTTCAGAATCATTCTACAGAGGGAGATCCTGTCTTTAAGAAAAATAATGAGAGTGAGTTTCTAAAATCAATTTCACCTGACTCTGAATTCTTTATTACTTTGTATATTAAAACTGACTTCAAATTTTTTGTGGGACTCGCCTATTATTGCTTTAAATGACACAGGTAAAACCTACATCTTAAGACAAAATTGACTTTTGAAGTAGATTAAGAGTAGGCTTTCCAAGCACACTTCATCTTAGCTCTCATTTGCTTCAATTTCACTTAATTTGGCAACAGCAAGGCTGATAGAAATGACTAGAACTAAAATCTGGATTATGTTGGAACTCTCATGTTAGAAGACTTGTCCTTGTCAGCCAATTTGGGTAACATTCTGGGCAAAGGAAGTCAGGATGAGAAAGTTGTAATGCTTAATCCCTACCTTCTATGAGTAACAGCCAACATAATGGCTGTATATCACTGATGCCATTTTAAAGAGATATTATTCTAGAAAGCTCATGGATTTTTCTGTAGACATTTTTTCAAGATGTTAATATTTTTTAGTAGGGCACCACTGAAATTTTTGCATAACAACATGTTTTAGAATAAAAATGTTCTATCTAAAAAGAAAAACTGGAAAAATTAGCCCTAACTTTCCATTCTTCCTTTTTTCTTCCTTCCATTTCTCATTCCTTCCCTCCCTCCCTCTCCGTCTTTTCCTCTTCCTCTCCCTCTCTCTCTGCTTCTCTCTACCTCTCTCTCTGTGGGTGTATGTGAGTTGCTGGTGATCGCACCCAAGGCCTCAGGCATTCTAAGCATGTGCCCTACCACTGGTTACACCCTCAATTCCTGTGACTAATGTTCCAGTTATACTTTAAGACAGTGCAATGGTGAATTTGTTGATTAGAGAAGCAATTAGAACAATGAGACAGAATTAAGGAATTAATATCCTCTATTTTAACATACTGGACGGATATGCTTAATGTACCTCACATTTTTTTAACTGTTAATGAGGATATGCTGAATTCCCTCTTCTCTCCCATTTGAACTAAAACATTATTAAAAGCAATCGGAAACAACCAGCAATCAATAGCAAAAACAGTAATGGAAGGAAGCGCATTTGTGAAAGAAGTTTCAATCACACATTTTAAAAAATAAATACTATTTCTACGTGTAATGTTACTTGAGTGGTATTTTACCAAAAGCCAAGATTGCATAACAAATGAGATGAAATGGAAAATTAATCTTTCATGCAAAATAAGACCCCCCCCAAAAAAAGGAATGTTGGTTGCAGCATTTTCATATAGATGTAACTGTTCATTCGTCAAGGGAGAGAAAATATTTAATCAGTCCTGAACTGATGCACACATAGTTTATCATGTTTAGTGACTTTGAGAGTGTCAGTTTGTAAAGTGTTTATCCAAGGAATGGACTTCTGGCACATGGATAAAATGAAAAGTGAAATGTTTAGTTCATAATAGGCATATTTTCCAGAATCTTTCTGAGTAACTATCCGGAGATGAATAGGAAGACTACAGGTCTGTGTTTATCTGGCTCATGCTGGCAGACCACGCAGGCTCCAGCCTGGTATTAAAACTAAAGTGACATGGAATGTCTTTACAAAACCCCCAAACAATGACATCACTCCCTTAGCAATATTGATAAACTAAAACAAAGTCAGAGTTTGTTGTTTCCCAAATTGGATTTCTTAGTTAACTACTACGAATCCTGCCAAAAGATTTACTGTCTGGAGACCATCACAGAGAGGCTTCCTGAAGTTGATAGTAAAAATCTGTATTTCATGTCTTTTGAGAACATTGATTAAATTTTTGAGTTTTCTTATAGTATCTAAGATATTTTAAAAATTCATTTCAGCAGTCTGAAAGTCCATGATACACTTCACAGGTTTGTTGGCCTTTGTGAAATTTAAAAAACATTATCCTGGCATGGTGGTGTCTACTGAAGCTTTCCTAGCTTGTTAGCTTTAGTGTGTTCTGATAGGATAATTTTTACTTCAGAGAATAGTGTTTCTTTCCTGTTAAGGTTGATAATTACAAAGAAAAAAATGAATCAAGGGATTTCTGTCTTTTTGAAAACTTTTATTATAAAAATGGAAACTTTCCGGTTGTATAGGATCAAGAAAATCTTATCTGTACTATTTAAAAATACCTTTGTTTCTACAGTAAGTTAGACTAATGTCTATGGAAGCTATGTTCATCTCCAGGTTGATGGAAGTTAGACCATCTAAACATTTTCTCCTGAAACTGAGAAGAAAAGCAATGAAACTACTATATTTTAATTGGATATTCTAATTATTTCATTCATGAAATGTATATGTTATTGGGATGGAAAGGGGGAAGACAATGCAAAGAAAAATGATAAATTTTGTCCACCATTTTGGATTTTTTTTAAAAATGGAAAGCTCAAAGGATAAAAGTTGGTAATTGAAGTTACAAGGTATGATAATAGTAGTAATCTAATATAGTTGGGTGTGTGCAACTTAAAAAAAATGTTTTTGGTATAGTGTATATTTCAGAAAAACTATTTAAATAAAAACAGTCTAAGAAAATAGTGTAAGATTTCTCTCAGAGGAAGGAAAAACATTTTGTGGGTAGAATGAAAACAAAAAAGCAAAACAGTTAGATGTAATACTATTTATATGTATATTTCATCAGTCAAATTAGAAATCTGCCTTAAAATGTTATTAGAACTCATTTGGTTACAGGATACAAAAAACTGGCAGGAGGATCTCAAGTTCGAGCCTAGGATGGCCAACTTTGTGGTGTAGTGAGACCCTGTGTCAACATAAAAAAGGGCTGGAGATGTAGCTTCGTGAGTTCTTGGTCTCCAACCCCAATACCACAGAAAGAGCAGAGAGAGAGAGAAAAGAACTATGTTAAATTGTTACATCCTGCAGAGCATTTTCCAGAGACCTCCAGAATCCAAAGCGAAGATCAGTAGCTCCAGGAGGGGCAGACATGAGACAGACGCAAACATAGGATCTCCCCACCCCACACCCTACCCCCATTGCAAGGTGTATGTTGCTGTGGAAAGGATCCGTCTCTGAGAAATAGCGTTGGAATTCAAACACTGGATTTGCCACTTTAAAAAAAAAAAAGTTGCCTGATTTTGAGAAAGTTAAAGTGTATGTCCATTTTCATCTTTCACGAAATAAGGATCATAGACCAGTGGTCAGTACACTCCATACTGATATTGTTTCTTCTTGGTGTTTATCATAGTATTTGCCACTAATAAATCTGCATTTTTTTCTGTGAATACCATTGTAAATTTTTAGAAGGGTGATTCTGATTGGCTCCTGGACAGGGCTGATAAACAACACTGCTTCCCCAGCCTGGACCTGAGGTGAGGCCGGTGTTGGAATGTCACTGCAAGAGGAAAAGGACCCATTCACTTGGGAGGGGTGTGACTGGGGCAGTGGAAGTCCTTCGTTGCTTTTGATGTAGGTTTTACACCAGTTTCTCAAACTCAATGTTATTTATTGCAAATACATACTAATAAAACAATAAAAAAAACCCTCATTTTCTTTTTCTGCCCTATTTTTTCGCATTTATCAAATATAAATGAACTTTACAAGTCTCATGAAAATAGCAGGGTTTTTTTGACTGGTCTTTCTGCCATCTATCATTGAAGAAGTTGTAACTGTGAAGTTGAGCCAGTAGAAATTAAAGCTCTAATTTCCTGCGAGACTTGAAATCAGAGTTAGAGGAGAAAAATGACTACCACAATCCCAGCACCCAGTAGGTCAGGAGTCATTGGAGTACTAATGACTCGGGTCTAGAGCAGACTCAGTGCTTGTTAATCGGTGCAGTCTTGCTTTTCCTCACTTATTGTGATAATTCGATGTTTCATTGTATTTAACATGGTATCTGAATATACAGTAAGTACACAAAAACACCGGAACCCCCCCTCCCAAATATATGCGTTTTTTTCAACTTCTTAAATCAGAATTTCTTTCAGAGGCCCAAAGTTTTCCACAGTTCTTCTCCCTCCTTCTCCAGGAAGCATCCACCATCTGGGTGAGACCAAGGTCACACTCCCATCTCTGGTCACAAGAGTCTCCCAAGGAGAAACATTAGTATATTTGCAGTGAAAATATGTTCAATCCCTCTGGTAATACTGTGGCGTGCAAATTTGCATCTACACTGATTTATGAAAGAAAAGGGTTATTACTGGCATACTAAACCCTAGATTAGCGTGAACTGATGTAGGTTTTGCATGCTACTTCCAGAAGATTGCCAAACCCTGCTGTATATTATTTAACCCACTGAAACAGTTCCAAAAGTAATTTTGGGTTATTTTACAATGTTATGAAAGTATATCCTTGCAAAATAATTTATACACTCTTTTCTGTTTGTTTTTGGTTTTAGTCTTTATGTTGCTGGCAGTAAATTGTGAGGGTTTTGTGGGGAAAATGCATGAATTAATTAAAATTATTCTATTGGGGCTGGAGGAATAGCTCACAAGCACTATGCAAGTGCTAAGTGCCTGAGTTCAATTCCCCAGCACCACATAAGCTGGGCCTGATGGCGCACGCTTGTAATTGCAGCATTCAGGAGGCTGAGGCAGGAGGATTGTCCTGTGTCTAAGGCCGGTCTGGGCTACATAGTGAGTTCAGAACCAGCCTGGACTACAGAGTGAGACCCTGTCTCAAAAATAATATAAAAATAAAAAATAAAGTTATTCTATTTAAGGGTATTGTGTTTAGATTAAAGAGGTTGAGAATATTTGACACAGTTTTCAAAATTGCTCCAAAAAATTTATGGGAAACTAGGCTGAAAGATCTTGACTGACTCTGCATCCAAGAATCTGCTTAAAGAGGGAGCAGAATGAAAAAGGCAGTGAGAATAACAGAAAGTAGAAAATAAATTCAAGGGGCTGGAGGAATGGCACAGCAGTTAAAGCACGCGCCTTGCATTCGCAAGGCCCTGAGTTCAACTCCTCAGTACCACATAAAGCCAGGTATGGTGGCACATGCCTGTAATCCCAGCACTGGGAACCTGAGGCAGGCGGATTGCCATGAGTTCCAGGCCAGCGTGGCCTTCATAGCAAGCTCAGGACCAGCCCGAACTATACCCTATACCAGGAGATCCTATCCCAAAAAACAAAACAAACAAAAAGTAATCAGGGTGGGAGGGAATGAATTAGAGGATATGACGGAGCTTATAGGCCATGTCTTTTTCATTCTGGTTTTTGTTGTAAGGGAACATGCTGCACAGTGTTGTATCTTTGTTCTTTTTCTTATTTGAAACTTTACAAAGTTGGTTTTCTTTTTAAGAATAAAGTGACAACCAAGGCTGAGTAACAGGTACTTTGTAGTCATGGATTTAGAGTCCTTAAAACAAGGACCGGGAAGTAATTGTTTTTAATATTGAAACTATGATTCAAGTATTTCAGACACCCAAAGAAAGCGCTCTTCTGTTTCTTTTGAAAGTTCTGAGATCCTGCAGGGATGCCTTGGGAAGGAAACAGTACTTCTAGGTTGATGTGCATACTTCGGAAATCTGTGCTCAGAGCCTTCTAACTTTTATGAGTACAAATGTGAAATGTGGATCTCATTTCTTTCTTTTCTCTGCCTTGAATTCTATATCATGTGTTCCTGGTTGGCTAAAAATAAATTAAGATAATATTTTAAACCTCTTAACTTTATTTGAGATATGGGTTTGACCAACTCCTATTTAAGTGGCTAAGCTGTGGTCTGATAAGTAAGCTCACAGAGTTTCAATATAATTCTAAAAGCAACCTCTTAGACTTAGGTGTATATTTGCACAGTACATGTACATTTTCCTACTGCTAAAAGTGCTTTTAATCCATAATACTGTAGAAAATGTGAAATTCTGTTTCCTTGTTTTGTTTTTGCTTGTACTGGTTGTCAAACTAAAAGCCTTGTACATGGTAGGCAAGAGCTCCACCACTGTGCTATATCTGTTTTAATAGCTTACAAAATTTAAATTCTTAATATAAATAGTTGGGGTTGTGGAAGAGATGGCTGTGGTCCCTGTCCTTTCCCCCAATATGCACATAACATGTATTTACCCTTGTAATATTTGTGTATCATCTTAAGTTAGCCAGATTATGGTATTTTCATGAACATACCCAGATAATAAGAAAAAAAAGTAGCAAAATGTTAAGTGGTGGTCGCTGTCTTTCTCAATTTGCTAAGTCTGCACTGAGTAACTTATAAGTTAAAACTTATCTGCACTTAGTGACTTAAATTATATCGAATTAGATAGTAGTGTGTTTCCATGACCTTTTAGGTAGCTCAAGGTCAAAAAGTACTAGCAAGATGAGCAAGTGTATATTTAAGGACTTTTTCATGTTAAGATTTTTTAAAAGCCAGGACTCATAAAAAATTACCCACTTTAATGCTGTTTTGAGCAAAGGAAGCTAGTAGGTTTAAAGGAAAATTAAATGTGGAATCTAAAACATGATAGCTTATTTTGGGCATAAAGCTTGCCAGCTGATGAGAATGAATTCAGTGAGAGTCATTATAAAATCTGCCGTATAGCAAGTGAGTAAAACAGAGTAGATTAGCTCCCAGGTAATCACTACATGAAGTTGGCATACACCAGATACACCAGGACAATAATTGATGCAGAAAGATACTGGTAGGTTTTTCTTTGATAATTTCTTAAATCCCTCTTAAAACAGACATGTGCAGGTCCCGGGTGGGAAGCAGAAGCAGTACTAGTAGGGTTTCCTGCTTGAGATTTCTTGTTGGGTAAATCAATCTGAAAAAACTGACAGGACAGCAACACACTTAAGACAATTTGAAATAATTGAGGCAAGATTTCAAGATTTGGAGGGTGAGAGGAGCAAAATCACATTCGACGTGATAAGATTCTGCGGGGGTAGGACCCAGATTTCTGAAATTCAAGAGTTAGTGAGCATCTAGATGTTTACCTTGCATCATCAACCACTTAACTCCAAAAGCATTGAGAAGTAAGTGTTAAAACTGAAAATTCAACCAGAACATCCTGGGATGTGTTTATAGAATTCAGAATGAGCAGAAATGTTTGCCTCACTCTCCCTGACGGGGCATGCTGGTTTCTATTTCTATACCTTAATTTGAAGTGATTCATTGTCTTTTGGTCTTCCGCTGAGTAACAAATTGGAGAGAAAGCCCCTTAATGAAATTAGCTTAAGAAAGATTTTCTGAGCTATTGTTACCCATATATGTTCCCACACATGTTGTCTGTCTCTCTGGTTTATCTCACATTTTGTTAATTTTTATTCTCTTCAAAGCTGTTCGTGTAGACACAATAGGTATGTACCACAAGCTTGCTAGTAAACAGCAGCATCCTCCTGCCCCCGCCTCCTACCTTGTCCCCCGTTTCTCTCGTTTCTTCTGATGTTGTGTGATGGACAGAAGGAAAGAGGGGATGGAATATAGAGGGATACGTGTGATCTCTTGTTTAATATCACTTTTGGTTGCTGCCCATGAAGGTCTAAATAAATCAAATGCCATGACTAGAGGGAGAATCTGCATTTTAGTGTAGACAACTGTGGTAGTCACAAAGCACGGGAAAATGATGATCCAGTTACTGGAAAGTAGGATCGTGGAAGGAGTTGAGCAAGTATAAGTGATGTCAGGAAATTTTTTTAGAAGTGTGGTACAGTCATGGGAAACAGCTTGGGAAGAGCCTGGGCAAAGCCCTGCGGGGGACAGGAACTAGGGAGTCGCCTTGTGTTAATCAGCTTTCTCATTGCTGGAGGACCAACTTGTTACCCACAACTTGGAGGAGAGGCGTAATTGGTTCACAGTTTCAGTCTATGATCTGCTGGTTTCAAGAAACATGGGGAGAGTTCAGGGAAGAGTGCAGCTGCTGGGTTCATTGAGGCCAGGAGGCCCCACACGGGAACAGTGCCACAGAGGAACAGTTGAGGGACCATATACACAGAATGTCCCAACAGTTTGATTTTATGGTGACTTTTGGAACACCCTGTATATTGAATTTAGTGCTTGTGTAATTTTTCTAAGAGCATTAGTTTTTTTGGATGGTTTCTTTTCTTTTCTTTTCTTTTCTTTTCTTTCTTTCTTTCTTTCTCTTTCTTTCTTTCTTTCTTTCTTTCTTTCTTTCTTTCTTTCTTTCTTTCTTTCTTTTTTTTGAGATAGGGTCTTACTTTTATAGTCCAGGCTGGTCTTAAATTCACTATATAGCCCAGACTGGCCTGGAACTCATGGCTGTCCTCCTGCTTCAGCCTCCTGATGGCTGGGGCTACAGGTGTGTGCCATCACACCTGATTTATATGGTGCTGGGGAATTGGGCTCAGGGCCTTGTGCTTGCTAGGCAAGTGCTCTAACTTCTGTGATATTCCTCCAGTCCCACAGCATTAGTTTTACTTCAGACATTATGACAAATTAATTCTGATCAAACAAATGTTTATATTTGATTTTATGCTTGTAATATTTTTATATGTATAGTGACCCTTGAGACCTTCTGTAATACCAAGGCCATACCTCCATGACCTATCCAGACATATCTAGGAGCGTGCTTCCTAACGTGCTAAGCATTTCCTAATCCCGTGAGTTGACATATCAGGCTGAATGGTCACACTCCCTCTCCCTATTCTCTGAATTTAAGAGGTCAAAGGACTGGGAATTGGAAGCCACCAGTGAAGAACATTATGAGTGATGTGATTTTTGTCCAGTGGAAGGCAAACTTTTTAAAGAAAAAATAACAAACATATTGGAAAGTGGATGTGTACGAATCCCAAGGGCTTTAGGAATAAAGTTGCTAGATCCAGTCACTGATGGTGGTCCATGGGGATACAAGTACAAGAAGGGGAGTTGGCCATGGCAGGGATGGTGCTTAGCCAGAGAAGCATGCTAATCAGTGAGGAAGGGTAGGCTGGACCCTACCATGAAGGGCATCAGAACAGGAAAGGATCCTGGACAAGTACTGTTAGATTGACCAGCTCACTTGTAGAGCATCATGGTAGCCTGCAGTAGTGCTGCTTCTGAGGATGACTGGTGACTTAGGACGGCTGGGAGAGAGCCTGCGTTTATATTGGCAGAAGGTCGTGTTTTCTCTGAGTGGAAAAAGCATAGTTGACAAATAGAAGCCAGACAGTGGGACGTAGCATAGCTATCAAAGTCACCCAGTGACGTTATTACCTTAAAATGGCGTTTCTTTAGTGACTTTGTGTGTGGAAATCATAGGTGCTGTGTTCCTGGAAGGTGGGATAGAAATGGAATAATCTCCTTCTCTATTGTAAACTCTATCTATGTCTTTGAAAACATTAGGTTGCCAAACATTAGGTTGGCTTGCAAATTATTTTATGCCGGTGGGTGCTTTTTTCCACCTCAGCAGCTACCATGAAGTCCCTTGCTTATGATTATAAAGCAGATATTCCTCTCAGTGTGACAGAGCTGTGCAGCTTTGAACAAGCTACAAATATTTTTGAGCCAGTAAAGCAGAGATTTAGACAAGTACAGAAATTACACTGTAAAAAATGCTAAATATCATTTGAGTGTCATTATATTTTTGTCCAGCTTTCCCCTCGGCATTTACTTCAGGGTAACTTGAAGTGTTAGAGGTGTTGGTTTGATGAGTCGTACTACCTATGAAGGGAATTTGGTCCTGCGTTTCTAATTGCTGACGTCATGGATCTTAAGATTGTCTGTTCCGTACTTACTGTGTATGCTCCTCAGGGGAGAGGCTGGAGGGCTTGGGAGGCCTGCGCTAACTGGTTCTGACAAAACTCTTATAATGAATGGGTGAGGGAAGAGAGAAAGGGAATTTCTCTCCTCTCAAATTACTTTGCAAGTATTGAAGAGTAAGGTAACACATTGCCAAGGAGAGAATTAGGGCCTTCCTCGGAGCTGAATGTTGCGTGATCAAGCAGTCTGTCCTGCAGCTTAGAATTGTTATAAAATTTCGAAGCCAAAATGAAATACTGATGTTTATAGAAATACTTTGCTGCAATTTATTTTGCCAAATAATAGTTCATCCTTTATTCCTTATGCTCCTGCCTTGCCAACCACCAGTTGTGTAAGAATAAAACTGGGGGTTGAGCACAGGGCCTTCACACTGAGCTTCTTTTCCAAGTCATTGATTTATTTTTTTGTTTGTTTGTTTGTTTGTTTGTTTTAGCACAAGGTCTCATCAAGTCACAGAGTTGCCCAGGCTGGACTCAAACTTGTGATCCTCCTGCCTCAGCCTCCCAAAATGCTGGGATTGTAGACCTATACCACCAGACCCAGCTATAAATTTGAGACATTTATACAGATATTATTGTGTCAATGAAAAGTCAAGCAGGCAAAAGTAACAAGACAGTATTTATAAATCTATTATTTTGATTCTTTAAAGGGAAGACATTTTATCTTAAAGTGGAGCCTACCCATAGTATTAAAAGATTCTTTTGGGAGAGTGACACTAGGTATTATACCCAAGACTTGTGTATAATAAGCACCCACTCTACCACTGAGCTGTAGCTCCATTCCCATAGTGATAAAATTTTTTTAAACTGGTAAGAAATCTTGTAGATATCAGAGGAGCTTGATTATATATACATCTTTCTGAAATTTAAACTTAAAAATTCTTTCTTCTATTAGAGATTTTGTCATCTCCCTGACAAATAGCATCAGCATTGTTGTAGTGTGGCAGAACCTACATAGCATTGACCTCAAAGCACCCTCTTCTGAAAAAAAAATGGCTGAGAAGAAATTCATCACTGAAATTTTCTCTTGATCTGAGACATCTGTCTTATGTGTATAATAGTGATGCCAGCAAGAGGGACTTGATTACAGTTCCTTTGCTGTGGGTGTGAGGTTGATGCTGTGAGCGCCTCAGAATCTGAACTACTGAGGAACATGTTATACACAGTACACCTACATTTTAGAAGCGTGGTTGATGTTTGCAGTGCAGTGCAGTAAATTCTGAGTCCTTGTTGGATAAATACATGATAGCTGCATACTTTATTAAGATAGATCCCTGTCCTGTAAACACTGCCAGCCTTAAGTTGACATATGACATTGGCAGGTACCTTCCTCTAGAAATATCTTTGCCCCAAAATGTGTTTGCTTCACAGCTCTTCCCGTCTCCTCCTCTTTCTCTCGCTACTCCTAATCCCAGTTTTCTTCCTTCCAATTTCATATAGCAAACTGACCAGCCCAGAGCCCCTCCTCTTCCTGTGTGTGTAACATTCCTCACATATACCTGCCTTCGCGTTTTCTTCTTCCCATCTGGGGAAATGCCCACCTTCACGAGGTGCCTCTTCTGATCCCTTTCCTGCTGATTGCAACTGCTTCCCTATAGCCATTATTACAGGCGTTTCGTTACTGCCGTAAAATCTTAAAGTAACTACTGAAGGACAAAGAGCCCTTGCCTCTGCCAGCCGTCCTACTCATTGTGTGTGTATCCGTAGACTTGTGGCCCTCCTGATACTCACGTTGCCGTATTGTTCCTTCTCCTGCAATTCCACAGCCAATCTTCATTTTATTCAGTTTTTGAAACAACCGTGTGTTTTGGTTTGTTGATTATCTCTCTGTTCTTTTGTGTTTTGGTTGGTTAATTTGTCTTCTCTTTCAAACATTTCTGCTCTTTAATGTTTTCTTCCTACAAGTTTCCTATTCTTTGTGTGGCCTGTTCAGTTGCATGAAAGCTCATTTTTTTTATATTTATGTTTACAGCTATAACTTGGGTGTGGTTTGCTTGTGATCATTTTCCTATTAATTTTCAGTTAATTATATTTTAGCCAGGAAACCTAGTCACGTCCCAGCTGCTAGTGATGCAGGCCTGTCATCCCAGCACTTTGGAAGGATGAGGCAGGAGAATCACAAGTTAAAGCCCAGCCTACGTGAGACCCAATTTTAAAATTAAAACTAAAAAGTTGGATTGAGGGTGTAGCTTAGGGTGAAGGCCCTGGGCCCAGTCTCCAGTAGTATCCCTGCAAGAAAAAAACAAACCAAACCAAAAAAATGAACCTGAGTAGACTTCCTTTATGATCTCTTATAGTTGATTTAGTGTTTGTATTGAGAGCAATCAAGGTCTTGGGTATATGATTCCATGTTTTATCAGTTCTCAGACCACACACTTTCTCAAAAGTCACCGTCTCTGAAACTGAAATTAATCTTGTAACGGGCCACATCTCATGATTGATCTGGCCAGGATTTAAAGTGGACTTCAAAGAGGATTTGAGTTTGTGTTCGTCAGTTCAGGGACTGTTTCTTTTTGTTGCTAGTACATAAAACACTGTTTTCTTTTTAAAAATCTGTGATACATTAAGTTAGTGAAATACAGCATATTTTAAATGAATTCTATTAATCACAAATTTCACATCTGCATCACTGCTTATTTGCAGGAGATTAATAGATTATGTTATAATTGTCCATTATAATCGTGATATTTTCAGTTTTATCTTTAAATTCAAGAAAACATTTAAACTAGATACATTAAAACTATGTAGTTTTTATCACCTTGACAGAATTTTTTTTTAAAAATCATTTTATCATCATATAGGACCCCAATTTATAGGTAATAATGCTCTCTGCCTGCCTTTGTTGATTTCATACTCTCCCCCAGCTTCCTTTTCCCTAGCAGTTGTTCTTCACCTCTTTGGTTCTTTTTCCTGAGCTATTTTAGTTTAGACATTTTTTGTATGTACCAATTATGTTAATTTTTATTCAGCATCTAGTCTGGTAGACTTTATTTAATAGATATTTTAAGCTCCTTATATTTATTATAATTTTTTACATATTTTGATTCATTGTTCCCAGTTTGGTATACACTCAAGTGGGTTATGTTTTCTTTCTTTTGCTTTTTTATTTTTCTTTCATGTTTCCACTAGATGGAAGTTTTCTTTATTCTCCATTTTGCCGCATTGGACTTCGTAGTTTTTGTTTCTAGTGATTGATTGGTTAACCTTTGTTTTAGTTACTTTCTTGTTGCTGTGACTCAATACCAGACATCCACAGTTTAGGGAGGAAAGATTTATTGTAGCTTACAGTTTCACAAGGTCTTAATCCATTCACAGGTGGGTGGCTGGAAAAGGATGGAAGCACATGACAGGGCTGGAGCCGGGGCAGGACCAGAACCAGAGCTCCAGTGGCCGAAAGCCTCACAACACGGTGGTACAAAGAGGCAGGGTGGAACCAGCAAGCGCCCCTCCAGGTCAATCCCCGAGTGCCTGCCCATTCCAGCTAGGGCCCACCTCTCAACCCTACACAGTATCCATGGGAACATAAGGCTTTTGGGGGACACTCCAGATCCAAACCATGACAACCTTAAAAACACATTTCTTGCAGTTAAAATTGTCATTTTATTTCTTCTCTTAGACAATGTAAGGAAGATGTATCAGTCCCTTTCGTATCAGTGGAAAATATCGAGTGGCCGCGGCTTACAGGAACAAAGGTTCAGTTTGACTCCTGGGGATTTCAGAAGATTCAGCCCATAGAGGTTCAGCCCAAGGTAGACATGGCAAGGTGGAAAGGCAGAGGGAAGGAAAGCTGCGCACTGCGTGTGGGCAAGGAGGAAGACGGGAGAGGGGGCCGGCTGGAGGCAGGACTCTTCTGCCTCAGGTCGCACCTCCTCTGGTGACCCACCCTCAGCCTGGCTCCACCTTCTAACTGAACTCCCTCTGAATGATCTCCACACCTCCCTGCAGTCACCCCCTGTCTCCCTGCAGCTGCCCCTCTGCCTTGCTAGTTGTTATGGGAATTGTAGTTTCCATTATCAAGCTTCATCAGATACCTTTGTTCCTTTAGGGCTCCATTATCCCGGTAGATGTTAATGAGCCCAGTACTGTGAGTTGCTTCTTTTCCCATATGTGGCCTTCAAAGGAGAGCTGCAGCTACTCAGTTCTGTGGCACTATTCCCATACCATGTGGCCTCTGTGGCCTGGGTAAGTGGGTGGCCTGAAAGCACCCGTCAGATACTTGTCTCTCGGTTGTCTAGACTCATATAGCCCCTAGGCCTGCCGCCTTCTCATAGCCTCCGTAATCCTCTCCCATCTGGTGGCTCACCTCTTGATCTCTGCTTCTCTGGACGTGGCAGTCACTTGCTGTACAAGAAGAGCCACTCTCTGAATCCTGTCCAGACAGGAGAGCCAGCTCTTGCAACTGCTTGGTCTAGCACTTCCTTGGCTGGGTCATGCTGGGCTGTCACCTTAGGTATTGTCCTGGTGGTCAAGAGAAGAGCAGCTCCCGAGGGACCATGAGTTGCATTCTGAAGTGTCCCCTGGCACAACCGGGGAGTGCCAGCTCTTCCTAGCGAAGAGTGGGCCACCTCTACAAACTCAGGGGTAATGAGGGTTTATTTGAGTGGCTATACAGATGTCTCTGTCCCTTATTTCAAGAGCCTAAATTTGTCAACTACATCTTTTATTTTTGTGCCCAACGCGTTCATGAATTTAAATGACTTTTGCACTCTTATCTCTTTGCTATGGGATTTTGCTTTCATTGGCAGCTGCTTCTGTCCTTTCCCTGCAGGAGGTAATTGCCTCTTTCTAAGCTGCCAAGAGTCCCCCTGGCTCCCTGTTAATGCCTTGGGTGTCGCAGGGTATCAGCACAACTTTAGCAGTTGTCTGCCTATCTGCCGTCTGATGTTTCCTCCTTGTATTTTCAGTAGCATGAATCGTGACACCTACAAGGGGATGCCTGTACCCAGGCTGTGACCTAACAACGGTGGGGCAGTTACGTGCCGGTGCTCCTCCTGATCACCAAGTGAGATGCCTATGAGTGAAGCTGCTCTGTGACTCCATCTCACTGTTTTCTCGTTGCTCTTATGGTCCTGCTGTTCGTTTGGTTCAGGTTTTCCAAGGAGCTTGTGTAATAGTGGATTTCTCAATAAAAATAACAAAGAGAATCAGAGAAGGCTGGGACACTTAGAGATTCAACTTTGGGGGAGAGGAATGAAGCAGGCCTGGGTACAAATGCCTTAGCCTGAAGGACGGTTATAAAAATTCTTCAACCAAGCGAATGCAAAGTCTTAGAGCCAGAGTTACCAGTAAGACAGATCTCCCTTCTCCAAGGATTCCCCTGGGCCAGTGTAATATAAATGTAATAATATAAGACCTTCACATTGTAAACTTTTTCTGATACGGTGCTGTCTTTGTAGCTGTGTAGTGAAATCTTAGAATTAGGTGGTGTTCGAACTCCAACTTAATTCTGCTTCAGTGAGCTGTTGACTATTCCAGGTCATGTGCTGTTCTGTCTAAATGCTGAACCAATTAACTTGTTAAGAATTTGATTAAGATTGCATTGAGTCAGTGGATCAAGGTGGACAGAGTTGAAACCTTGACAGTATTGAGACTCTTGTTCTTCTTGTCCATAAACTATTTGGTTTATCCTTCTTATTTCTTTATCAGAGCTTTATAGTTTTCCACAGGTAGATCTTACACATATTTGTCAGATTTTTACTTTAGTATTTATTTTCAGTTCTTTTTAAACTGTGTATTTTTATATAATTAAAAATATAAAAGTATAGTAATTACAGTGATACATGGTATCACTGAGAGAGAATATCATAGTACTGCCTGGAAGGCCTCAAACTGCTAGACTCAGGTGACCTTCCTTCCTTAACCTTCTGCATGGCAGAATTGGCAGGTGTCTACCACAGCACCTGACATATTTTTTTCTTTTGATTTCTAGCTTTATTTGTTCAGTGCTGACATAGAGGATCATAACTGAGGTTTTTATGTTAACCTGTGTACAGCCACATCACTCTGATTGTTCATTAATTCCACAGGTTACTTCAGTATTGTTTTTACAAGGGCTTGTTAGTCTGCAAATAAAGACAGTCTTATATTTTTTCTTTTCTCCTACATACCATTTATTTGTTTGTTTGTTTGCTTGTTTGGTTTTTTTTGTTTGTTTGTTTATTCAGACATGGTCTTGCTCTATGGTCTAGGCTGATCCTGAGCTCACTAACAAAATCCAGGCTGGCCTCAAACTCACAACAATCCTCCTGCCTCAGCCTGCCGAGTGCTGAGATCATAGGTGTGTGCCACCTTGCCCAGTTTATGTGGTGCTGACGAATTGAACTCAGGGCCTTGCACTTGCTAGGCAAGAGCTCTAACTGCTGTGTTGGTTTTCCAGACACAGAGGAAGTATTCTTCTGTCCTTACTTTGCTGAGAATTTTATCATGTGATGTGTCTATCAAATGTTTTCCTGTATTAATTGATACCATCATGTGATTTTTTGATTTGTTGATACAATAGATAGACTGCATCATTTGATTTAAATAATAAATGCTTGTGTGACTGGAATAAGTCTTGCTCGGTCATGCTGCGTAATTCTTTTTATTCATATTGGATTCAATCGGCTACTTTACAGTTTTACACGCATGTGCAGGAGGTTATTGACCTGTCGTTTTTCTTTGATATGTTATCTTTGTCTTATCTGAGTCACGCTTGCCTTGGAGAATCAGCTAGGAACTGTTTCTTCTGTTCTCTGGAGAATATTATAGAGAATAAGTACCATTTCCTTTTTAAAGTTTTAGGTAGAATTCACCAGTGAAGCCACTCAGGCTAGGTGTTTTCTTTTTTGGAAGGTTATTCACTTTTTATTTGATTTCTTTAGCATCTGTAGATATCTTTAGATTGCTTGTGAGTTTTGATATTTTGAAGAAATTAATCTGTTTGACCTAAGTTACTAAATTTGTAAAGAATAGAATGTTCATTATATTTCTTACTAATTTCTTAATTTTCTGTGGGATTTGTAACAATGGCCCTTTTTGTATTTTATTGTGCTAGAAATTTGTGTTTTGTTAATTTCCCTTAACTGTACTGGCTAGAACTTTACAAATGTTTTTATCCTTTTCAAGAACGTTTTTCCTTCATTTTTATTTGTGTGTGTACGTGTGTGTGTGTGTGTGTGTGTGTGTGTGTGTGTGAAAGAGAGAGAGAGAGATACGAAATAGTTTTATTGAGCTTGAGTTTTTGTGCACGTATGTATCGCATCACAGTTGCAAACCCTTATCTTCCTCTTTTTTTCTCCCATTCCCTCCCTCATCCCCATGACTGCCCATATCATACCCATCTGGTTCTATAAAATGCCTGTATTCTGGGTTTCTCATATTTGAGAAACCATGAAACACCTTCTGAATAGTGAATCTCCTTCACTTTCATGGTATTGTTAAGTTCCTAGTTTTGACAAATATACTGTGACTATATAAGGTGGTAAAGTTTGGCCACACTGAGTAACGCCTACATAAGTATCTAAGTGTGTTCAAGCTAGGGCCTTACAGGCCACTTGTCCTCTTTTTTAATGTTATAATAACAAAAATAAGGGAAATTTTGTTACCTGTGTGATATAATTAAATGAGTGGCCCAAGACAATCCATCTTCTGTTCAGGGAGTCCAGTGCAAAAAGCCAGAGAATTGGACACATCTTTTTAAGTCTTCTGCTAATTTAAGAGTACTTCTAAGAAAGAAAGATTTAAAATAGGAATATGACAATGATGTACTTAATTCTATTTGCATAAGTTCAATATTAAAAAGAAATAAAAGCTCTATTAATGAAAATCAGCTATTTTTAAATTCATGTAAGAAAGATGCTATTTGTTCAGTTATTTAATGATAGGGAAATACCTGAAGTCTTAGGATTAAACTAGAGATTTCTCAGAGAGACTAGAGAGCAAAGATGGTCTGTGGAGCCAGATTACAAATTGATTTCCTAGAAGTATTAAACTATAAAGCAAGTAGACATAAATAGTGATAGTTTTCAATGAGTTTTTACGGTTGAAATAGAGTTGAGTATAGAAATTTGTATTTTTTAAGATCAGAGGAAGCAGCCTCAAATATGAAAGCACAGTTGTATATATTGAGGAAAACAGAGCAGTGAAAAATTATGCATATCAGTAATGTAAAATGTTTTATGAGAGATTTCCATTTTTCTATGCTTAGAATTCAAAAAGAATGAAGATCAGCTTAGAAAAAAATATCTGGAGCTAATGTAAGGTGTAAGAAGTGGACAGAATAGAGCTACCTTCACATGACTGTCTGGCTCCTTCCCTTCGGAGCTCTACTTAGTTGTCTGTTCTTGAACATCAGGGTGGATCTCCTCCTCCACCCCCAGCCCAGGGAAAATCAGTGCCTGAAAATATATCACTTGAATTTTCAAACTTCTCTTCCAGGTTTTGTATGAGCTGATACTTGTTCTTCTGTAGAACTATGTATTTTTTATAAGAGCAATTGTCTGCTTCGAGATCAAAATTACCCTAGAGGTGTAAATACCATAGATTTTCATTTTAGGAGAAAAGAAATGCCAACATATCTTCTCACTATTTTGAATTCCTCCGAATTTCCATTGCCCAGAGCAGTATGGTTGGCATAAGTATATTCCTTGTGCTTTTGAGAAGACAAAGAAGACCCTTCAAAGGCCTTTTAGTAATGAGAGAAAGGGGATTTGTTCTTCCTTATTGGAGCAATAAAATATGTCACACTTCATGCGTGTTCTTATGAGGGTGGAGGAAGGAGGTAGAAATGAAGATGATGATTTAGCGTTCCAAAAATTGCAGTTACTTGTGGAAGGCTTTTACTGAAAATAGATCTTCCTCTTGAGATTTTAGTTTATTCTGAAGAATAATATTACAAAACCCAGCGTTGCACAATAAAAAAAAGCAAAAGTAATGGAAGATTTATGATGGTCATCTTTGGCAGTGCACTTAAGCGGCTTTGCTCAGGCTTGGCCTTGTGTTCAGCACCAAGATGTTTTGTCTTCTTGGCTCTGCCTGTATGGACTAAGCTGCGCTCAGCTCATGCAGGTCTCAGTCTGTATGTAAACTCCACTTGGTACCTTATCCCTTGATACATGCCAAATGAGAAGAGATGCAAAAGAAAGGTCATGGAAGAGCTCATAGAGAGAACTGCACCTCCGAACCCACCTGGACCCCCTTACAGTAGATCAAGACTGAACTGTTGACTCACGGGAAATCCAGTCTGTTCGCAGATGTATGTATAAGAAACGACATCACCCAACAGTTCATGTCTACCCCTCCCCCAGTACAAATATAACAGTGTCACAAAATTAGGCTGAACTGCCACCTTCGCAGTCGAGCCCTGCAGGGAACATTTTTGGTCATAAGGCTTGTTGGCGTTTGCTTCAGAGAGTGAGGGGACATTAATAGAGACCTGTTTTCTCTATGTGTGGAGTTGGAGACCCCACACAACATGAGAACAGCTCAGATCTGAATTGTAATATTAGCTTTACTGATATTACACCTGTATGCAGGGAAGAGGGGGAGGTTGGGTTAATGAATTTACTTTGTTCAATAGATCTCTGACTTTACTGTTCACTTGATATGTCTGGTAACTATGTGCCGGGAAGATAGGAAGATTTTGTGTGTGTGTATGTGTGTTTGGGGGGGGGGGGGGCCGCATGCACACGCATGCATGCCTGTGTGCACGTGCACACATTATACATCATCAAATATGAAATAAAATCATAAAAAATAGTCAACATGAAAACATACAGTCCCTTATTGCTTCTCTGTTAAATGATTCCAGGACAAGAGGCTATTTTTCCTTTCTACAGAAATGAAATGAGAGATTTTCTTGGCAAGTGGTACTACATCCTTTTTCTGAGCCAAGTGAGATTAAATTGTATATATGAGTAGGGAGGAGCAGGTGAGGGTGGTCCTCCGCTCTGTCACTGACTGGCCAATAGAGTGACATACTGACATCAGCTTTAATTTATGTCAGTGGCACATCTGATCTCTCACTTAGGTCGGGGTTGAGGAATTGCTCCTCCTAACTTCCTTAATGAAGAGTGGATTCCAGGTTTGTCATGCTCGGGACACACCACGTAGGCTGGCTTACCACTGCAGATCTTGCTTTGGGCCTGGCAGGCCCGTGAAGCCCATAACATACTCAAGCTTATGTAATTCTCTGAAGGATTTGCTTAGGCAGGAAATGCTGTCATCCTCCTTTTAAAATATGAGGTCATAGAGCTCCAAGAAGCCACAACTGAATCTTGGTCATTCAGATCCAAAGCTCATGCTTTTAAACCTCAGGCTATAAAAGACAGGGCCTAACACATTTCTTCCACCACAAACTTCCTAAAAATCAGATTTTTTTTCTCAAGTGTCTAGGCCACTTGTTCAACAGTCATTCTTTAAACAAATACTCATCAAACAACTTTTTTGTGCCAAGCTCTGTTCAACTGCTAGAGATAAAGCAATGAATATAAAAAGGGTAAAAATTCCTTAAAGAGGTTAAGTTCTGTGAAGGGAAATTGACATTGTTTAAATATGAAATATGTCTGAAAGGCCCAGCGTGCTGCTAAGAGTTGGATTCTCAGCCTGTGGTGCTATTGGGAGGTGGTGGAGACTTCTAGAGAGGGTCCCTGGTGGTTGGAGTTGGGTCACTGAGTACATTCCCTCTGGGCAAGGAGAGTCCCGGCCCAGCCATCCCCTTTGTTTCCCAAATACCATAAAGTGAGCAGCTTGTTCAGTGTCACACTTCCTACCAGGATGTCCTGCCTCTCTCCAGGCCCAAACCACAACAGACCAAGTGACCGTGCACTGAGATCTTTAAAACTGGGAACCAGAGTAAACTTCTTCTTTCTTTCCCCCCTCCCCATTTTATTGATATGTATAAGTGCAAAATTGAAGGTTTACAGTGAAGTTGAGCATTTTGTGCACATATGTATCTTGTCAAGGTGACAAGGACTTTCCCGCTCTCCTTTTGTCCCTCCCCCTACTCTCCCCTCCATACTTCCCCACCCTACTCCCCCTGGTTTACTTTGTTTTTCACTTTAAGTTTCATGAGATAGCTGTGATCCTGGTCTCTCGTATCAGAGAGACCATTCAATGTTTCACCTTCTGCTTCTGACTCACTTCACTAAACATGATGTTCTCAAGTTTCTTCCATTTGCCTGCAGAAGTCCACGCTGTTGGACTTTATAGATGCATAGTATTCCATTGTGTATAAATGCCACAGTTGTGTATCCATTGGTCCGTTGATGGGTATTTTGGTGTCTTCTATATTTTAGCTATTGTTAGTTGTGCTGCTGTGAACATGGGTATGCATGTACCTCTGTTATGTGTTGTTTTGACGTCTTTTGGAACCTTCTTTCTAAAGCTGGTATTTCTAATAGTGGTAGAAAGCTGACTAACACAGAGACCAATAGTTAAATATAGATAATTCTCATATTTTTTATAGCTGTGAGTACTATGGAGAAAAGGTAAGTCATATGTGTGTAGGTGGGTCCGGGACTGCACGCTTACTTTTGCTGTTTGGGGCCTCAACAAGGAATAACACCAGTGCAAAGATCTGTTATAAAAGAGGTGAGGTAGACAGCCACATGGGCGCCTGGTTGATGAGCATTCTAAGCAGATGGGGAAGGGCAGTTTCTGAGTCCCTCGCTTTCCGAGACCAAGAGGGCTGGAGCAGAAAACCGGTAGGTAAAAAGGAGATGCTATTAGTATTCTCATTGGAGTTGGGCATCTCCTTAATAAAAAGGAAAAGTCAAACAACATTGGTGATTCTGAAGATCAGCCCATCTGTAGATGACTTGGTCCCAACTGCTTTTGGGGCTCATTGCCTTGGTCTATGACCTGAGTCATTTCTGGAGCACCCTGCCACACATCAGAAGATACTCTCCTGTGTTGTTTTAGCTAAGCTTCAGGCTGCTGCAGGATAGGTGTTGGGGATGTGCTCATTGCTGTCTGTACATGGCCGTGGAAGGAGGGTTTATGCTACCCAGAGCCAGATACATTCTACAGTAGAGAAACTATCAAGAGGAAAGGTTCAAGTTTCTGAATTCCAGTGAGCATCTGCCAGCTGCCAAGCTGGGCCAAGCCAGCGAATTGCTTTGTTCTGGACTTTAATTTGTTAATTCAATGGAAATGTTCTTCAGAAACGCCATTGAATAAAGATTTAATTTTTGTCTTTGCCTTGCAGTATGTGGTGCCTGGAATAGAGTTAAAACCTGTTGGCTGTTAGTCAATGAAAGCAGCAGTACCCTTAGCTGGGCTCGTGGCACAGGCTGGACCACCACAATTGTTGGGCTTTGAGATTTCATATCGCACTTGACTGGGAGTGAGTTCTTTCATGGGTGGGGAATAACTGGTAGTCCTAACTGGTAACATAATAGGGAATAGCAGTTCATTCGCAGAGAATGCACTTCTCCACAGAGATCATAACTTGGGGCAAGGAAATGCTATTTTGGAATAATGACTAGAACCCCTTTTGTTGTAATAAAAAAAGAACAAGTTTTGAGTCATTCTTTATGACTATAACTCCCAGACAGAGAATAACCCAGAAAACAGATGAAAAGTTTAAAAGACTATAAAATAGTACCCAGTTTGTGGTGTGACCCCTTTTCAAATAAAGAAATCAAAGTTATTTTTATTATCTGTGGAACGTAACTCATAGTCAAAAACAATATCCAGGGCAGGTCTTTAAATCAATGTTTTAGCCTCTTAAGAATAGTTCCATAGTGCCATTTAAGAAGTGCTTATTAACATTGCGTGTGTGTGTGTGTGTGTGTGTGTGTGTGTGTGTGTGTGTGTTTAAACATTTCTGTATTGTGCAAAGGCAAAAGGCATGCACTTGCGAACAGGACAGTACAGTGGTCCTCCATGTACACCCTCACCTAATTTCAACAACCTGTTAGTTTGTAATCAGTTCAGTTTCATCTGTACTGTGATCCACCTATGAGCTTCCTCTCATGTTATTTTTGAAGCAAATCCTGGGATCTAATGTCACTGATACGTAGTTTAGTGTATATCTGCAAAAGAAAACTCTCTGTAATAGTTTCCTGTCCAACTTTTTTTCTCCTTGAAATTTAGTTATCAAAAAATGGATCATTTTTCCTGTGGAATTTGTTCATAGTATGGTTCTTCCTGGCTCTCTCTTGGGGACATAGATTATCATGATCATCTGTCTCATATTTCTCATAGACCAGTGCTTAGTTGTAGGTGCTGGATCTCTTTCAAGTTTGAATATCTTGTTAAAGTCACTTCCCAAATGATGTGTTGTGTGGTGTGTTGTATCAAGAGAAAGCATAGTTGTGTAGTGTTTGTGACATTTGACGATCCATATCTAATGTGTTCATCTGGTTATGATTTATGAAATAGAGTCCTTTTGGTCCTTTTTCTCAATCATTGTGTTAGTCAGTTTTCCTAGTATTGGCCCAATACTCACAGCTTACAGAGGGAAATATACATGATTTAGGATCATGGTTTCAGGGAATTCAGTTGGTTACTGGCTGTCTCTAAGGCAGAAAACTCAAGGCAGAAAGGCATGGTAGGGATGCTGATGTCATGGTTGCCAGGAGCAGAGAAGGAGACAATGCCGGGGAGGGAAAGAGGGGAGACCAGGTGTACCCGTGTCATTCCTTTGGGACCTTCCCAGGTGGACCCAAAGTGTACTCTGTAATCCATGAGTGTGGTCAACCCTCACAATCATTAAACATTATGCAGATATACTTACATTATACTTAAACTATGGGAAAAGTATCAAGTACCTTCAAATATGACCTTAACCATAGCGTTTTCATAGATATCATTTATCTGTTTTTTACACCGAATTGATATCATCTTTCTTCTTGACTTTGTTAGTGTAGCAACTTACATTCATTGCTTTATCAAAATTTAAAACCACTGTGTATTATCGAAGTAAATTCCACTTGAAATCTTGAGGTGTTATTCATTTTAAAAATTGCTACAGTTGATTTGTTAATATTTTATTGAGGATAATTTTATGTTCATGAGTGGTATTGGTCTATAAACTTCTTTCTTTAGTTTCATTTCTTTTTCACTTTTTAAAGTCATTATCAGAAAAATGCTGGCCTCATAAAATGAGTTGAAGTAACATTGACTTTATTTTTTATAAAATGGTTATCAACTTACCTGTGAAACAGTTTGATCCAGAAGTATTTGGAGGATGGGGATAGTTTTACATATTTTTTTTTCAAAGTAAATTTCGTATTTAGAATAATTTATTAAGAATGATAACTGTTTCTTCCATGCAGAACTATTTATATTTTCTAGCCTGTTTTCAACTTAAAAAGTTTGCTTAATAATTTGTGGATTTCATTTATGGTATCAGACCTTTTGGCATGAAATTATAGTATCATTTAAAACCTGTAGAATTTGTAATGGATATTGGGCTTTTATCTCTGGTATTGTTATGTCATATTTTCTCTCTTTATTTTTCCTTGATCTTTCTTATGAGGACTTACCAAATTTATTAAATTTTTTAGTAAACTAACTTCTGAACTGGTTTCAGTGAGTTTTAGTTTTCTTTGTTTTGTACTGTTTATCATTTCATTCTTCCACATGCTTGAGTTTAATTTTCACTTCTATAGATTCTTGAGTTGTGTGGTTGTATTAGTGATTTTATCACATTTTGTACTTGACACAGCGTAAAATTCCCTCCACCTGCTGCTTTATCTCCATCACCACATTTTGGTATGCTCTCGTTTTTATTCAGCTTGACTTATTTTTGAGTTTCCTTAAATTTTTTTTTTTTTTTGATGCATGGTTTATTCATTATAGCTTTACGTAACTTTCAAATTGGAGATTTCAGGTTCCTTTTCCCCATGTTCTTCGGCACTGCTTATCTCTCTGTCTCTCTCAAAAATTTTTTCAAGTATTCTTTGCAATACTGGTCTAGTGGTCACATATTTTTTAGGGATTCTTGGTCATGAAAAATTTTATTTCCCCTTCAATTTTCAGAGGTACTCTGGCTGGATATAACAGTCTAGATTAACACTTGCTGCCTTTTAAGGCTTGGAAGATTTTGCTGCAGGCTCTCCTGGCCTTTAAAGTTTGCATTGAGAAATCTGCAGTAATTTGAAAGGGTTCGCCTTGGTAGAATAAGGTCTGTTTTTCTCTTGCTGCTTTTAATATTCTTTGTGTTGTATTTCTGAGGGTTCTTCTGATATGCCGTGGTAAATCTTGTTGCTGGTTGAGGTTATTTGGTGTTCTATAAGCTTCTTTTACCTGAAAATTCATTTATTTTCCTAGATTTATGAAGGTTTTTTTGCATGATTTCAGTGAATAAACTCCTTATACCTTTGGTGCTGTCTTCTGCTTTTTTCCACACCCATAATTCTGAGGTTGGCTCTCTTTGAATCATCCATCAGCTGTTATATCCAGCTACTTTGCTTTTTTCTAATTTTGGAGTTGTACATAATTATAGCATTTGTTTTCTTAGCCTTGTCTTCAAGGTCTGAAGTTCTCTTCTCACAATGTTTGAGTCAACTTCCTCTGCTTTCAAATGTGTTTTTCATATTATGAATTTCAGCTAGATTTCTTCTTTTAGATTCTGAGAACAAATCACAACACTGATCCCTTCATATAGTGCATCGCAGAAGTTATGTTTTTATCTAGTTAGCCTACTAGGAAAAATAACATCATATGGTCAATTAATCATATGGCTTCTATATGTTCGGTTAGATTTGTCTCCATTAGGACCACTATTTCTTTAGTAAATTCCTCTTTAAGCCCACCAGTATTTCTTTGAGAATATCTTGTTTCAACTGGCTTTTTGACCTATTTATTTGCCTTTTGCCTTCCTTCCCTATGAGTTCCACTATTTCAGGGCCCATGACTTCAGTTTCTGGGGTCTCAGACATCTCTGTGGGTGTCCTGTTGCCCTGTCTTCTTCCCATGTTTCTATTGTTGAGGAACTTCACTTTAAAAGCCTAGTTTCTTTGAACAGCTATGAGGGTGTATGTGGGGAGCTGGAATTTCTCTGGTTTCTGTGCTGGGAGTAGGTGGTGAGAGAGGACCTAACAACCTGATGGCCTCTAAGGTGTCATGCTTATACCCAGTGCCCTTAGCAAAGCTGTCCCACCTGTCCTGGCTTCCATCCCCCGATGGTGGGGCTTTATACCCTTACAGATGCTCCCACTACATCTAAGCAGTTTAGGGGATCAGTGGCCTTTCTCTTCTTTTCTCAACTGTCTCTTGTGCCAGTTTCTTCTTAGGCATTGCTTAGGAGTAACCCGAACAACCATTATGTGCTCTTCTGAGCTTTCTTTTACTCTAAGCAGTTCAGTGGAGTTTCAGGCTCTTTTTAAAAAATGGCTCCTGTTTACACCACTGCCTATTATGGCAGCTGAGCACTTCTGATCTGGGCTCCAGGAGGCCTTTTCTAGGGAAAGCTCACATTGCATTTGCAATTTGCACTACCCACAGATTTGTTTTTGGAGACTGAGGCTACCAACTGCTGTCAATTCCCACTTCTTCCAGATCTGCCCTTACCTCTGGTCAGAGGTTCCTATGGGCTTTCCTTTGTCTGAGGGTGCTGGCAGCGTGGGGCCACTCTCAGTTGGCATGGAGTGCCTTCCTGGGCTGCTGCTTTCCTCCACTTCCAATGTGTCTTCAGAAGTTTGGATCTTTCTGTGGCCTCCTTCCAATTGTTGAGGTGCTCCTTCCTCTCCTAGATAAGGTGAACAGGCATTTTTAAATTATAATCTCTAATTTTTAAGTGAGTCCCCAAGGAGACTTTGCTTCTCTCTTTACTTAGCCTTTATCTTGCCCAGACATTCCTGTCTTCTCTTCCTGGCATTAGAGATTGTAAAAACCCCTGTGCAGATTCAGCTGCTCCTGAAACTGTGATATATTTTTTCAGACCTTGACTTTCAGGAAGACCCATCCGTGAGTGGGGAGGGAGTTCTGTTTGTAGAGGATCCTTCTTCAGCTTTCTTCTGTTTCTTTCTAGACAGATGCTGTTGTGACAGGTATTTATAGGCTTGTCTCAGTCAATGTGCTTTTGCGGGGATTGTGGGCATACTGGATACCTGGTTTATTTGTGCCTGTATCTTCCTGTGTTCTCAGTGTCACATTCTTAAGTGACCCTTGTTGCTTCACCCCTGGCTACTTCTAGAGAAGTAGCTATGGATTTAAGTTCCCTTTTTATTGAGAGCCATGCTAGTAACCATTTCACATTGACTTTAAAGCAGTTGTTGGATACTAATTTGTTCACAGATACATAAAGTTTTACATAAACAACATTTTAGTGGCAGTTTCTTGCCTCTTAAAGAGTTAATACCTATATTGTTGTTTTAGTTTATAGCTTCCAAGCTACTTTTTATTTAATCTTCATAACATCCTTGAAAAGCAGGCCTTTTACTATACTTCACAGATGAACAAGGTACAGTATAGTCATTAAGTTCCCTGAGTAAAGTTATGAGAGTGATTGATGACAGAGCCAAGGGGATATTACTCAGTAATTATTACTAGTATCAGATGCCTCTCTGCATACCAATAACTGCAAAATACTTTTAGGGAACATGATTATGTAAGTGTTAAGAAATCAACCTCAACAGAATTACTTACTATATTTTTGGAGAAAATTGTCAAGAAATATATTTGTATTTCTTTAGCAGGTGATATATTTTTACATTACATATGTTATACATTTTACATTACAAAGCATATGTAATAAATAATGTGCACTATAAAATAAGTTTGTTTTGTGTTAAAACATTCAACACACTTTTGAATTTCATTTTCCCCACTGGACTTTGAAACAATTATTTATGATAATCTGTTTTTCCCTTAGTTGAAAAGTTAAGGCATAATGATGTTGCTGGTTTGTTCAGATAGCTGGTTACGGAGTCAGGATTCAAAATCCCCCAACTTCTCACTCTCAACCCTTTGTTCCTGTATACAGTGTTCTTTATGATAAAACTCCCAAACTATTGTAATGTACCTGGATGGATGACTTGGACACAGTTTGCTGTGCAATAATTAAATGAAGTACAAATATCAGAGACACGAAGGAGAAAAATATAAAACCAGAGAATTTCAGGCTTAATTTCAGTCTAACAGGTCACAAATGTCCTTTCTTTATGTGAGGAAAATCACTAGTTTTCCTGGGAGGGATAGGTGTGCATATTTGAATAACCTTAAAATATCTATCTTACACTCTTTATATTCTCTGCCATCTACACACTGGGCAGTTCTATCACGTAAAATTCTACAGAGACATTCTAATATCATTATCATAGTTTGTGACAGCCAACTTCTCACATACCATATCCGCTTCACAACCCAGCTGTCAGGATTAATTGACCATATGATGTTATTTTTCCTAGTAGGCTAACTAGGGAAAAACATAACTTCTGAGATTCACCATATGAAGGGATCAGTGTTGTCATTTGTTCCAAGAATCTAAAAGCTGGCGTTGCTGAGAATTTTGCTGCTCAGAGATAGCCACAAAAAAAAAAAAAAAAAAAAAAAAAAAAAAAAAAAAAAAAAAAAAAAAAAAAAAAAAAAAAAAAAAAAAAAAAAAAAATTTCAAAACAGAGCAGGTCAGTAGTCATACATTGGTAATCCGTTGTCAGGAGCAGCTGTGGAGTTTTATTGTTGTGTGTGACACTCAATTTCCTTACCTTTTGAGCAAACTTACCATTAAGACTGTATGTTTTAAAGTTTGAAGTTCCATTATTCTTCATAAGAGGGTTTTGAAATCAACTCTGACAAACTGAATATAGAGACGTGTAACCTATATTTTTAATCATTGGGTTAAATCAAGTTGCCTGAAAAGTTTTCACTTGTGGCTAAATCAAATCAGAGCTTTGTGTAGCCAAAATAGTGTTGGCCCTAGGCCAAAGTAGGAGAACCAAGACAAGATTGCTTGTGTGATGTTCCTCTATGTAACATCTCTGACTGGCTGCCTGAGTTCCTTACCATGCATGGCTTTACCGCCTGTTGGCCAGAATTTCTCTCATAGAGTAATTCTTGGGACTTGTTGGTTGTATGGTTTTTATCAAATAGCCCCCGTTGAAACTTCTGAGCTCCACATAACTGTAATGTGGTATAGCTCTCAGTTGTACCTTGTAAGACTCTGATACCAGCCTCCGGTCGCAGTGCTGGTTGTTGTATTGGTTCCAACTCAGTGATAGCACCTTGATGACCTGTGGTGGCAGACTTGCCTATTGTCTCCTATTTTTATTCTGCCCACATACACCTCCTAAAGCAGATCAAGAAGACAGAGAGCATATAAGCAATATAATTTAAAATCAAAATGAAATTCATATTAGTGTGGGGGCAAATGGCTGATTTTTGTACAATTTAGAAAGTATAGATCTACCACTTGAACTTGACTGCAGGCTTATTTCTGAACTTTGGCACAGATAACTGTTAATTGAAAATAGAAATGGTTCAGGGTGTATATCAGGGTACAGGGGGATTCTTGCTGGCTACTACTATCTGTGTCGGAAACTCCAGCGGGAACCCATAACGAGCCACTCTTGGTCCCTGAAGAGTTAGAATCCTCTTGGTAATAATAATTGTGTATGAATGAAATCAGCCTTTGGATGAGACAAGAATATCCCATATTGGAAAGTAATCATAGCTTTTATGTTCTTGTGTGTGTGTGTGTGTGCTTTGACAGCTTTTTGGAGACGACCGCCTATTTCTTCATGAAACCAAAAATTGGGGAGAAGGAGGTGTCCCCAAATGTGTTTTTCAGTATCTGGCACGAGTTCAGCTCTGACTTTAAAGATTTTTGGAAGAAAGAGAACAAACTCATTCTACAAGAGAGGTAAGTATTTTCATTTGCACAATGGCATTTAAAAGCTGGTATTTTATTAGGTGTGACACTACTGAGGTTGCCAGCTTTTATAGCCTGAATGAAAACTTAGATGGTCCTCACTCTGGGATAGCAAGTCAAAAAGGTGCTGACATTTGGCAGACTTTGGAATTTGAATAGGTGGAGTCAGCACAGGCCTCTAATGTTAGAAAAAAATAGCTGGGGCTGGGGGCAATTTGTCTGGTAAAACAACTTTTGTCATGCAAAAACGAACAAAAGCAAACCATGTAAGAAGCATTGATCAGTCCTTCTGGGATGCCAACTCACTCACCTCTAAGGATAGATAAGGAGGACCACAGAGGTAAGAGGAATCGTTTTATGTTTGCTTTCACTGAGTTCATGGAGTCTGGTCACCATTTATATCAAAATTTCACCCAGATGTAACCACAAATCACAGGCACAATATTTTTTAAAATATACTTAAAAATTCTCATGGAATTGCATCACATTTCTTAAAATAAATCTTTTCAGGAAAGAAAGATTTCTCCTCTTAAATAAGTTGAACAATGTCTCCATGATTATGAAATTCCACAGAAATGTATTAAGTCATGACGAAAGCTAGCTCTCCCAGGGTAGCCTCCCCCAAGTAGCTGAATCGACTGGGAAAGGGAAGGAGAAGCATAACCCACACGCTGAAGCAAATCCGAATATTGAGCCTCTTCGTGTGCTTCCTAACCTTCCTGAGCGAACAATGACTTTGGTTTAGATGTTTAAAATCTTACACTCTGAGGGACCTGGTTCATCGTTACCACAAAATTCCAGTTTTCCACTTAATGTCTTTGTTTTGTTCTTCTTGTACCAAAACCGTGATGTCCATGTAGGTTTTGATAGGTCCTTACAAGATCATGTGAAACGAATGGGGCTGACATTTAGCTTGTAAACAAACCTGGACATGTGGTCACTGATACAATTATAGTCACATGTCTCTTAACAATGGTGTTGCTCAGTGACTTGATGGTTGTGTGACCATCAGAGTTTGTTTCCCCAAACTAAGATGGCTACTGCGTTATTAAGTGGTATAATCATATGGGAGCATTTCAGTCTGCTGTTGGCCAAAATGCTACGCAGTGCATGGATGTACTTTCTTACATTCCAAAGATTTGTTGTAGAAGAAGCTTTGTCCCAGTGAACAGTGGATGGGGCAAAATAACAGTTTGAACAGAAAGAAAACACTCTAAACATCACTCTAAACATAATGAAAAATAGATAAATTAAATGAACATGATGACCTACCTTTGCCTTAAAATGCCTCAGCAGGAGTTAACATAAAAGTTAACACCAGAGGGATAATTTCTTAAAAATAAGCATATCTGATCATTGCTTCTTTTTTCCAAACTCAGCTATGTATTAAGTGGCCTTTACAAAAAAAAAAAAAAAAATGTTGCTCAGTTTAGAAAACCTAAAGTAAATACAGTAACCTTTATTTTTAAGAGAAGAAACTTCTTTTCCAGCTCAACAACATCACACATAACTTCACTTCTTTTCATCTCTAATCCAAGCTCATTGCGCTAGAAAATGCTCTGAAATTCATTTGCACTAAGATTCAAAGTGGATAGAGAAGTATTTTGCACAACTATTTGATTTTACTAGGGATGAGAGACCTAATTGGGAGAAGGAATGTTGGGATGTAGGCATCACTGTGACAGGATTAAGTGCAAGAGTAGCTTCCCCATTGGTGCATGTCAGATGGCCAAGTGCATCACAGAAGACCTGAGGGCCAGGAGCACAGGGAGACACACCCGTTGCTGTTGTCATCCGTTGCCACACAGACCATAAACGTTAGGAGATGCCTTCTGTGGGAAAATGCCCAGCATGGCAGTTCAGCCCAGCTACGCACACTCCTAGTCTCCATCCAATGTGTGCTTTGCGAGATAGAGCTATGTTTCTAGGTAACATTAACAAAACAGTTGTCTTTTATGGTATTGTATGCATCTGACATGCCCAGAATGAACTCTTCTCACTTTTCTAACTATTCTATAACATCAGCCAGATTTTATTTTTAACATTTTTATTTGCTTTATCCTGGTTTATCGTGTTCTAGAAATATACCGTGCGTTTGTGGACTCATGCTTGGCGACCTTACTTTCATTTGGCAATATTGTAAATTAGCAGAGTAAGAGTGCTCGTCACCACAGGTGGCTAATTTTATTGGCACTTGCTGTTGATGAGATGCTGATGAGAAGCTGGTAGCAGGTGAGAGTGCCCCACTGTCTCTGCCTTCCCGCATCGATGGTGCTTCCGGGCATGTGACCATGAGACCGTGTGAAAAGCAGACGTTGGTCTGAAGTGTTTGTGCTTTTTTACTTAGTGTAGGGCCAGCTACCTACGTACTGGTGGACAGTATAAAAGCAAAAAAAAAAAAAAAAAAAAAAAAAAAAAAAAAAAAAAAAAAAAAAAAGAGCCCCTTGTTCAAAAGCTAACAATTTCAAGATGGCAAAACATTAAATTAGGCCCAGAGTCCTTCTGAGAGCTGTGTCCTGCAGTGCTGTCCAGATGCCTACCCGGTGAATGCAGCCTTCGTTGTCACATGTCACGTGTTCTGTAGTGGCAGAAAGGGGTTTCAGGGGTGCATTGAGGGCTTTAGAACATCAATAGGAAATGAGAGTGAGACCCGTTCAGAGGGTGAATTCCATTGACCATTCACCAGCGTGTGAGGAGAATCTCAAGTAGCATTTATAAATACTTAAAATGGGATGTTGTTTCCAACTCATTTCCCTGCTCTGCACACCTATAATATGTATTATTGGCATATTTTGTGTAGTAGCTCATCCATTACTGCCTAACAATATATATTCAAGATTTTGTTTTCTATTGTATATTTTTAGTTATTTGCATTTTGGTGTTTATTTCCCAATGAAGTGGTCAGGGTATGCTAACTTACTTGTCACGTAGTGTCTTAGTTAATTGCTGGGACAGAACACCCAACACCACCCACAACGTCACCCATCCACAGTTTCACAAGGCCTCTGCCTGTGTGTGGTGGTTTGCAGTGGTGGGCAGAGCACGAGAGAGGCCTCGCCACAGAAAAGTTGTTCACTGCAGGCAAGACAGGATGCGTAGTGTGTTAAGGGTGACGCTAGTGCAGGAATTACATCTAGGTCATGACCTGGTGTTCCGCTCTTCCAAGCCATATCCCAGCAATCTCCCCCTTGTGACCAAGCCTCCTCTTAGCAACACAGGAAGTCAACAGACTAACCCCTGCAACTCAGTGAGGCTTTGGGAATGTTCCTGATCCAAACCACAGCACCTATCTACCCTGCCTTTCCTGTCTTAGCGTCTCCATAGATATTTGCTGATTTGAGTTGTTACATCATTGTTTTTAACATAACATGGAAATAAGAAATTTCGTTGTGAAAATAATTAAGTCTTTTTTTATTTTAATAAAACTTAAGTCAGGCGTGGTAGGGTATAAAAAAAAAACCCACTCCAAATAACTTGAACAAAAAGACTTAGCCAAACCATAATTTCTGGCTGAAACTGGCTTGTAGAAAGCCTGAATGCCGAATTCCATTTGCAGTAAGTGGGTTAGGGCTTGGTGGGTGCCATGGCCGGGATCTGGACTGTCCACCAAACGCCTCACGCATTCAGTAGGTGACTCATCATGGAAAGTAACCCACTGATTTTTCTCTTGCTATTAAGAGGTGGGGCTGGTTGGAAGGGCTGAATAAAAGGGTCATGACCTAGAAGGCAGACCTCCCGCACTAGCTCAGTTCTTCACTCTATTTCCTGTTTTGTCATGCCATGTCATGTCGGCTTTTCTCTGGCTAGGCTTCCCTCTTCCCCGACCCTTCCACCACTGCATGCTTCCCTCAGGTAGAGTGAGACCTGAAACTGAGCTGAAATGAACCTTTGTCTTTTAAGTTGTGTGTGTATAGTATTGTGTCCCTGCACAAAAGTGACTAAGACAGTGTGTCCACACATCTTTTTCACTACCCGTATGTCTTTTTGTTGTTGTTTTGTTTTTTCAGTCTTGAGAATTAAACCCATGGGTACTCCACCCCTGAGCTACATCCCCAGCCTTTTTTATTTTTTTATGTTAAAACAGTCTTGCTAAGTTGCCTAAGCAGGTTCTTTCTCTTCCTCTCTTTCTCTTCTCTCTCTCTTCCTGTTCTCCATCCCTCTTTCCTTCCTTTTCTCCCTCTTTCTTCTTCCCCCACCCTTTCCCTCTCTCTGTATCTCCTTCTCTCCTCCTTAGCCCTCTCCCTTCTCTGTGTTTAGCTTCATTTTCAACCCAGTCTGTTCCTTTGGCCACATACTCATGGCCATCAGCCATAATTGTGGCTTTGCATGCTCACTTCTCAAAAGTAAAGAGTGTGTCCCAGCTCCACCTGGGAAAATTCCAGGGCTAAACTCCAGATGAGTCGCAGCTATCTTTGGGTCTGCCGCAGTGGCAGGTGGTAGATCTGGATAGCACAGGCAGCCCACCAGTTCATAACCCCAGTACTGCTGCCAAGGGTTACCACAATTGATAGTTCCCTACATAACAGTATATTTGGGGTGAAGGAAGAATCATTTCCTCAGAAAAATAAGCAGTAACCTACCACCCTAATAAGCACTCTACTGTAAAAGTAGCCCATGCAGTTATCAAAATGTCACACAGAAATAACCTTAAAGATGATATTAGTTGTATATTTGAAGTTTTCCTTTCTGATGAAGTTTTCTTTGCTATTGTTTTGTATTTGTAGATTTATTAATATCTTTAAGGTTTAAATCTTACATAAAATTTCCTTACCCTGTTATTTCTAGTTGATGTTTCTGATTATAGAGTGGTACTGAGTCTTTACTTTCTGGCTTTGTCCTGACACCCAATGTGATTTCGTTGATATATTTCTTGAAATGGTGAATTTCTACCCCTTCATTGAGTAGATCTTTATCTTTGTAGGAGATGTGGTTTGGAAGACATGAAGATTTTAAGTTAGTTCTGACAGTTTCTAGCTCCAGAAAGAAAGAAAGTTCATAAAAAGTTGATGTGTTTCAGAGTCATTGTACTAAACTGTGAAATAGAAATGACGATCCTTGTCTAGTAGTGTTGCTATGTAGACCAAATGACATAATACGTTAACATATAGAGTGCAGTATCTACATGCTGGATTCTCAGTGTTGTTTCTTTGTCATTTATTGTCATTTATTGTCATTTATTGTCAATGATATCCTGATATTCTGATCATGGCTTTCTGTGATAGAACATACTGATATGGCATGTCAAGCATCATTCAGTGTTGTTTCTAAATAGTATTGTGGTTCAGTTACTTGCATAGTTACATAAAATGTGTTGGTTCTGAGTCCAAGGATGAACTTTTATTTGAAAATGTTGTTGCAACCTATACTCTCATATTTACCCTATATGATGGGATTGAATTCTGTTTTGATGTTTAAGACAGCTAACCTGTATTAGCTTTCTCATCCCTGGGAAGTAATACCCAACCTGCACAACTTTGAGGAAGGGACGTTGGTTTTAGCTTGCAGTTTCACTGGATCCAGGCTGTGGTTGGTTGGCCTCAGGCAGAAGTGAACAGGCATGATGGAGGAAAGTTGCTCATCCCCTTGGCAGACAGAAAGACAGAAAGAGAACCAAGGGGACGGAGACCAGAAGACCTGCTTGCAGGTCACACTCACAGTGATCCACCTTCAGTCAGGCCTCACCTTCTTACAACACTTGAAATCACAGTGGCTTAATCCATGATGATAAAGCACCCCCATGATTCCTCCAGTGCCTTCTAAACACATGAGACATTGGGGTGGCATTTTAGATCTAAACCATATATCACCCATGAATAGAGTGTTTTCTTCATGTATTCAGAGTTAGGCATATACGGTTGTTAACACCAAATTCTTCTTTAAAAGATTCAGACATCGCGTCATGGGGCAACACAAAACATGGGGAAATAATACTTTTCAAATTTCATATTTATATTCACTTGCGGCTGGGGGGTAAAATAACAAGCATGCTGCTAAATGTCTTGGAGAGAGTGGTTGTAAGGGAATAGTTCATCCTCATCTCTTCTTCTCAATAAAAATATTAGCATCCATGTCACCTCACTGGTAATGAGGCTCTGTGCAACTGGAACAAACTATAAAAATTAGATTAAGAAAGGTGCCAGTCAATTGAGAACTGTTTTTTGACCTCATTTATGAGGCTGTGGCCTGGGACCTATAGCAAAGGATAGAACTTCTAGAACAGGTTCACTTCTCTCTCTTATTTTATTGTAAATTGCACTCAATCTTCAGGCAGTGTTCAGTTAAATAACTATGTGATGTTATTTCTGTCTGTTTCCTCATTCCATATTGAATTGTTCTAGGTCCTGACACTTCCAAGTCCATCTGAAGAAGGCCTCATCTCCCTTGATCTGAACAGTCTAGCACAGGGGTGGTGTCATACATAGTGGGACACAGGAGGTGGGTTAATTCCACCCAGGGAAATTGGAGCATAGAACCAAAGTAAGATTTTCACAGGCAATCCAGAGAGGTGAAGGATATTTTAGGCAAGAAAATTTGGCTCCAACAACTGATCTACGAAACCCATAATGTCTCATGTGTCCTGTCATAATTTCATTTTTAATCATCTTGACATCAATTTAATAAATCAGTTGCGGCATTAGTAAGAGTTATGTTTAAAGTATTGTCTAACTTAATTTAGTGGGTTATTTTACTTAGAGACAGGTGGTCTTTGATGAACCAAGAGAAAGCATAGCCACTTTTCTAATTGCATGAGCATGTGGCAATCAAGACTGGTTTCAGGCCAACTGGAATCTGTAATTAGAGAAAAATGATTTGAATATTTGTCCTTAGAAGTTCGTGTGTTACACTGGAGAATGCCTCCTGTCAAGCTGACGGTCCCATTTCCATAATTTGTACTCAAGCGAGTTGCATGTTGAGATTTATGTATTATGTTGGCAGAGTAACTTTAATAAGAAGGAGACCACTTTCGAAACTATTGAGAATAAATCTGAAGAATGAAGATAAGGGAAGATTTATTCTCATATAATAACATATTTGTTAAGTGTTCAAGACAACAGAAGATTGTTTCCCAAGAAAGATAAGGACTCTGAGATGAGTCTGATGATTTAGGCTGGTCCTTCAGGCCCTTGTAAGTCACAGTACGAAATTAACTTTTACTTCCTATTCAGTGAAAAAAAATTAGCAAATATGTCTTTTGTTTTCTAGATAGGGAATAACCTGATATTGTTGCATATTGTGAAGATCACTGACTGCCAAGTGGGCGGTGAGTTGAAGAATGGTAGTGAGATGCGACTTAAGTACTAGGGTGGCCCCAGGGAAATAAGTGATTTTCTAGGGTGAAGGGAACCTACAGAGATTGTAGGAAATAGGTGTATCGGAGATGTATTTTGAAGAAATACCTCTACAGGTTTGCTGTTCCCTGGTTCCCGGCTCAGCCAGACACCGCTAAGGGAATGTTAACCGAGATGTTGGCAACCTTCTCCTTCACCGACTTGGACTTTTTCTAGTGAAGGAATTCCATAGCAGTGAATCCTTTCACTTGCTCACAGCCCCTACTCCTGTCCTCACTAATGTTGAGTGAAGCTTTTGGAAAATTAAAATAATTTTTCTTAAAAATTGGAAACCCTCGGAAAAATGTTGGATAATCACAGGTGAAGGAGAAAGAGAGGGAAAAGCTTGCCCCTAACATGTTACTGGGATTCGTCTCAAAAGATATCATCAGGTAGCTAATGTGGGGTGAAAACAAGTTCCTATGTTGTTTTGAAGAAGTGATTTTAAATTTCTTTATGAAAATTTCAGGTAATCTGATCATTATGATCTGCTAGAAGTGATGACTAGATATATTAGACTTGTGTGATATCAAATTAACAAGTTCTTAGGTTCATATGGCTAGGAGGTGTAGAGCTGATGACAGACCTGAGGCCAAAATATGTTGGTGTTGGTAACTATTTTATTTGACAATCAGCAGTTATTCCATTTGGTCTTACCTACTGGAATATATTTATGGTTTAGAAGCAACAATGATAAGCATTAAATTCCATTTTTAAATGAATTTTTTGTGAAAACATGAGCTGAGTGTGTTAAAGGTGATCGTTGGGAAAGGATGCCAAGAATGGACATCAAGATTAAGACATTTTCACAACGTTTATTTCAATCTAGAGCGCACGGAGAAAATAAGATCATATCTGGGTATCTTGGAGAAAGAGGGAACAACGTGGTTTTAAAAGAAAGGAGTAGAATTGCTGAGCTTAGGTGTAAAGAATACCACAACATCCTCATTCAGAGAAGTGCAAATCAAAAAAAAAAAAAAAATGAATACACTTCATGTTTGTTTGGATGGTTGCAGTAAAAAACAAAGCCCACAATAACAAGTGCTAGAGACCATGAGAGAAAAGGAGATCTTATACATGGGTCGTGGGAGTGTGAGATAAACCGCGCTAGAAAAACAGCAGTGTCTCAAAAGGTTAAGCATCAACTTAACATATGCCTTAACAGGTCCCTCCTAGATAGACAGATTGTGTAGATCCTATATCCACACAAAAACTTACAGCCAGAATTTGGTAATACCATTATTCATATAATTTAAAGATAGAAACAACCCAAATATCCATCTTGATGAGTGTCCAGCAAAATGTATGTATCTGTGTAATATCCTGCAGTTAAAAAGGTGAAGCACTAAGATAAAATGGGAGGTATATGGATGCTGAGTTTTTTTAAAAAAGCCAATCACTGAAGCCTATGGATTGCACAATTTTCTTTACATGAAGTAGTAAGACTAGGCATATGCACAGGGATCAACAGTTTGTTCTTGTTGGGCCTTAGGGACCAGGAGAAAGGAGTCAGAGGGACTGTTAATGAAATTTCTTTAGGGGACTCTAAAATGTTCCAAAACTAGGTGGTTGCACAACCCTGTGAATGTAGGAAAAATGCAGTTGTTCTCTTTGAATAGTGAGTCATAGTAGCTAAAAAACCTCAGTGAAGCTGTTGGGATAAAGAAGGAGAAAGAGAAAGCGAGTCGAGTTAGTATTCCAAGCGGAAAGCGGACCACAGTGGAACACGATGAGTCTTCAGTGGGTTCTCTGTAGATTGTTGCAAGTGTTGAATCCTACACGCGCCCTCCTCTTCACGCCTGTCGTTGCCTCTGGCCCAGGCAGTTTTATATGCTCTCAAGGAGAGCGAATCTTCTAGCCATTAATAGAATATTAGTCAAGTTTGGGGAGTTAAATTTGTTAATGAAATTATAAGAAAGAAACTGAACAGCTCACTTCAAATTCAAATGGATCTTTATGGATTCAATTAGTCGTTTACAGGAGCTGGACTCCAGTGACACAGGAGTCAGAGTTTTCTCTATAGAGATGCATTTCAGGATATCTAAATCACGGTTTGAAACACACACACACACACACAAATTGTGTGTATTAAATTTATTCGTATATTGCTGATAATTTTTTTCAAAGTTATATTGAAAGAATCTATGCTATTCTAAATTTCTTATAGAACTTGTACTTCTAGTGAAGAGATAACTACTTAGAAAAAGAAGATAGCTGTAAAAAAGTGGCTGTATGACTTAATAAAGGGAAAGGAATTTTGTCTTTGCTATGGGTTAAAGATTAGCATCTTTTACACCTATCTAATCAACTCTTTACCCTCCCTCTGTGCTAGAGCTTGAACCTTAAATGTTCCCCAAAGGCCTATGTGTTAGTAGCCTGATCCCCAGCTTGGTGCTGTTGGGATGTGGTGGGAACTAAGAGGTAGGGCCAAGTGCCAGGTTGTAGGTCATTGAGAGGATGCCCTCGAAGGGGATAGTGAGACCCCAGTAATTCTTCTCCCTCTCTTCCATTTCTCTACAATGGGGTAAGTGGGTTTTGCTCCACTGTACACCTCCCCCTTGATGTGTGCCAGAGGCCCAGTGCAATAAGACCAGTAGAACATGGACTGGACCCTTGGAACTGTTTGTTATATTAACAGAAAGCTAACGCACCTTAGAACACCTGTCACCACCAGATGTCCTCTCCTGTGTTCTTCCCAGCACTTCCAGACACTGGAATAGACCCAGCTCCACCTGCCTTCTACACATGTACTGTTTGGGGTGTTTGCTTTTTTTTTTTTTTTTGGGGGGGGGAGGTCATGCACAGTCACAGTTAGAGCCTAGAAGACCGGGCAGGTGTTACGTCCTAAGAAGAATGTTAGCTGCATAGAAAAGAGACTTTTCTTGAGGCAGAAAGCAATTGACTTTTTCTCTGATACCACTAGCCAGTAGACACTCAGTTAAGATTGGCCATGCTGAGGCTGAAGAACTGGCTCTAGAATTGCAATGTGGCCTTGAATCTTGACATTTCCAGCCAATTCATGGGTCTGTTAAATAAACAACAACCACTATGGCAAATTGGTGTCATATAGCTTGGTTTGGTTTTGTGGAAAGCTGTTGCATACAGTTTGTTTCTTCTTGAAGTGAAATTTAAATCATCATCAAAACTTAGACACACACACATGTATATAATTACCAGCTTTAATGGAGTATAATTGATAAATAAAAATTATTTATATTTAAGATATACAACCCAGTATGTTCATACATTGTAAAATAATTGCCACAATTGAGTCAGTATGTCTATCACTTCACATCACCTAAAAGTTACCTTTATTTGTGGTGATACTACTTTTGTGGTCTGTTCTCTTAAAAATTTCAGCATATATGGATTTTTAGAGAATATATAACATTGCCAACAGATAAAAAGACAGATGAGTTTGACACAGTGCACAGTTAATTGTAGTCATCATGCCGCACATTGTCTCCAGACTTATTCATTGTTTAACTGAAATTCATTGTATAATTGTTATTCTTTAGCCAATACCTCCGTTTGTTATCTATTCTCAGTGTTTTAGGAACTATAATTTTTGCAATATTTAAGAATAATAATAATACATAGTCAAATAAATGAAAAGAGAATTATAGCTCATTCCTAAAATAATATAGAACTTGTAAAATTTTAATTTAGACTTTTTAACTATAATATTAATGTACAGTTACACCAGAGGATTTTTTTTTCTGCTCAGAATGTTTTGATACTCTCATTTGAAGCTCATGAATATTTTTATTTTATTTCATCTTTATTTTTTGATTTGTGTTACCTTTGTTATCCAAGTAAGATCTACAATCAAATACTTGGGACCCTTAATACTTTGAATATCTTTCTGAGTTTGAAAAGTTTATTTCATCAACTTCATCTGTCATTTTATCTTTTGGCAATGTTAGCCATTCTCTAAATAATCCATCAGCATCGTCTCCATCCTCTCCCGCTTGGCCTTGGCCACGATCCACTTCCCATCGATTGCACAGGCCATTCCCTCGCTCTGGGACTAGCCGGTCAGCTGGCACCCGCGCTTCCCACACTGTCTCCATGAAAGGAAGGGTTTCTGGCCAACTTGTCTCCACAGCTCATTGATCTCTCTCTGGAGAAAGACTGGTATGTCTCCGTACTGAGTCCTTCTTTGAATGATTAAAACTTGATGCGGAGCTGTATAAAGTTCTCTTTGGATAGCTGTGCCTCACAGAGAGGGTCATTCTGAGAGCTGCCACTTGTGCCCTCACACAAAGGGCACACAGACCTATCCTCATATGAGCTGCCTCTTACTGCATTGCATGGAATTAGCTAATGGCTGTACCTGGCAGAGGGACAGGGAAGGTTAAGAGGCGAGCAGAGGCGACTGCTCCGCCACAGTCAGGAAGGGCGTCTACCTTGTCCTGTGGAGACAGGCAGGTTCCAGCTCTCTGGGAGTTTGTAAAGAAATACTAATTTTTAATGAGCGGTCTTGATGAGCACGGAGTTCTGGCTGTGCCTGCCTGAGGCTGAGCTTGTTTTGCTGTGAGCTGAACGACATCATGAGGTCAGTCCCTTCTCTTCCTGGGCATCGCAGTGCTCTGCTGCCCCTGGAGTAGCTGTGGGGTGAAGGAAAAGCCACCCCTTTCATTCAAAACACCTTCCAGTGTGCTCCCTGGGAGCTTCTGATCCCGTGAGCTCAGGACCCTAACGATGACCTTTGTCCCCACTGGGTATGAGAAGACTGAGCGCGCTGGACTTCAGCCCTCAGGGTAAGCATCTTGCAGGACGGAGTGCAGCACCACCTGGCAGTGAGATTGATGGAAACACAGTGGTGGTGTTTTAGGTATAAGCAGAAAATATCTCCAGTTACGTTAATGGCTTAGTACTTTGCTCCATATATTTAAGGTGTAATAATATTTCTGTTTTGTGATATGGACATCTAAGGCAGGCTTCTATGATCAATTCAAGAAATGATATCAGCTCAAAGTTTAGTTATGAACATGCACCCTTAAGTCATTGGAAAATAATGATAAATAAGCATTCATTCCAATGTTGTTATACAGAAGTAGAAGTTTATACGTGAGAATTCCCTCTCTTCTGAGTTTTAGTTTGTTAAAAAAATGTATTGGAGATGTGCTTCTAAAAATCGTCAAGTGAGGAAAAAAGGAAGTAGAAATATCCTTTCATCTTTAGAACATTCTAATTATCGCTATGAATCTAGACCATGCAAAAATAAGGCTTATCCGAAAAAATGCATTCATAGTAGATCTTAATTTTATTAGGTGAAATTATTTTTAAAAATTAACCTCTAGAGTTCAAATTCTTACAGAGTAGGGGTGAACATTTTTGGAAAGTTTGATAAAATTCCACTTAACCACTTAAAAGATGTCCAAGTGTGTGGGGGAGGTAAATAAGTTGAGACATAGAGGGGAAAAAAAGTATTTCATCAGTTAAGAGAATTGCTGATGCACACAGATAACTCAGAAGCTTTCATTTTGAAAGTCAGGCTAGATGTGGATGATATTAATGCATTCTTAAATTTATGTGTTGTTTTTTTGGAAAGAAGCACTCATAATTCTGTGTTGAGTTTCTACATGAAATTATTTCCTGCTACCTCCGATTTTTTCCAGTATTTTTATTTTATCAAGAATGCAGATGATAGGAAGTCAAAGAACAGGATTGTTTGTTTAAAAGGCTTGGCATTGGTGTATAATCTGCCAGTATACGTATGACCCTTGACACAGCCATTAATTTGCCTCTCTGACCCTCAGTTTTCCCATCTGTGAAATGAAGGTACTGACAGGACCCAATTTCTGTAGTCAATTATTTAAGCCACTGAGGAGTTTTCACCTGTTAAAATGACTCAGGTAACTGCCACTGTCATTATCACTAATATTTTAATGTTATTCAAAGGCATTTAACTTAGCCTTAGAAAGATTTAGTGCCAAAATTCATAGAAGCCAAATCCCCCACACAATTGAGTTTGGTCAACTGTTCTTTTCACTTTGTAATCACAAAGCGTAAGTGAAAGCATTATTGATTATAAACTCTTTATTATTTTATCTTAGTCAATTTCAGTTTTTCTAATTTGTACAACGGAAATAATGATCTCTAAAGTCTATGGTACTGGAGTTGTTGATGATTTTACCTGCAAAATTTCTAACACAGTGAGTAGTTCATTGTAGATGCTCAATATATTGAGCAGTACTATTGGTTTTTAGAAATAAGTATTATTAACTGGGCCTGGTAACTCATGTCTATAATTCCAGTACTCTGGGAGGCTAAGACAGGAGGTGTAGTTTGAGCCCATCGTAGTCAGTTGGCAACTTAGTGAGACCCTGTCTCGAAATAAAAGACATAGGCTGGGGCTATAGTTCGGACAAAAGCCTTGGACTCAGTACCTGGTATGAGGAAGAAAAAAATGTATTTGTGTATTTATATTTATAAATATATGATACATATTTATGATGCAATATATATTTTATTGTATATACATTACATATGAACCTAATATTTTCTCTTTGTGAGCAGAACAGGAAGAACTAGACAAAGAGAGGAAGAATGGGGAAAGGAGAAGGATGAGAGCCTGAACATAAGGATAAGAAAGATAAGAAGGCTTAAGAGCGAAGGTGTAGAACACAGAGAACCCAAAGGCCACTTGAAGTAACTTTTCTCTTGTGTCGCCAGCACTATCTACTACTTAGTATTATGTCAGCTAAGCCGAAAGCATTCTTACTGTGGAGCCCTGTGTGTCCCTCGGTGTGAATTCGTAACAGTCATGTAGGTTTGTTTTGCCTTTTCTTTATCAACTCAGCTCCTGCTAGTGATCATTTGTAAAATACAGCCTTCAATTCCTTATATTATAAGGTCTCTGTTTATGGCTGGGTCGCATTGGATTGCTTTAAAAGGCAAAGATCGGACGTCACCTCCCTCTTTACACAACTTGATCTTCTTAGGTAAGCATTAAGCAAAATTACCAGTGCAGCATGGGAACACACAAGTTGAAGTTTGGGATAGAGGAAGAGCTGGGTCTATATGAAACAGAAAGTCAGCCAGGAATGGAAGGCTAGATAATACTGATAGAGAATTGGGCATAACTCTTGAGAGGCAGTTTTCTTTTCTAATATCATGGACAGTAGATGGGTGATAGATGGATAGGGAGTTTTAGGAAATCACACAACCATTCAGGAAAAAATACAAACTCGGGTGTTGTGGTTTGGATCTGGAAAGTCTCCCAAATCCTCATGTATTGTATTTAGATACTGTGGAATACCTGTGGAACCCTGTGCTGTTAGGAGCTGGGGCCTGGTCAGGAGGGTTGGAATACTGGAGCTTGATCTGGAAGGGGTGATCGCTCGGACATGGCCCGGAAGTTACGTGCTAGCTTCACCCTTCCTTGTTCACTTGGCTTCCTGTCTGTCATTCTGTGAACACCTTCCTGTTGGTGGGCCTCTGCATGTGCTTCCGTCTTTACGACCACCATGAATAAACAGAGGCCTTCCGAAACCAGGAGCCAAAATATACCTTTCCTCCCTTAAAGGTCATGGATGTTGGGTATTGTGTCCCAGCAACAAAATAAATAAATAAGACGGCAAGTCAGTGAAAGTGATGTTACAGAGAAATCTCTTACATCATTTCTTTTTTAGTAAAGAAAATAAAACCTCTCATGGTGTATTCTGCTGCTGATTACTATGCATGAGGGTGTCCCAGACATCCACATGAGAACCAAGCCCCATGTACAACCTTGTAAGAGGGGAAGGAACGGGACCATCAGAAAGGTGGTCATTTGAGTAAAGGTCCTACCCGTAAAACGTATTTTCTTATAACCAGTAGCTATTAAAAGCAAGTTCCATAATTGTGTTGGTCTCAAAAAAACTAAGAAGGAAGCCTTCTCATTGAAATTTTTGATTACTAGAAGTCACTTTCCATTTTCTACTTGGTTGTTTAGTGAATTCTTTAACAAGAATATTGGAGCTCAAAAATTCTGGGGATAATAATCATAGTGGACATGATTTTTCCCTAGTTTTATAGTACAGAGTCATAGTCTCTTAACTATAATTTGGAGACCCAAATCTCTGAAACCCAAGCTTTATTTATAGATTTGTAGCAAACTGATCTGCCATTGAGTATGAATGTTCATTGATTTAATACAGAGATATTAGTATGTCTAATTCATGATATGTCAGACTTTTTTGATCATGTTGCTTCTTATATTTCTACCAAAAATTAGAGAAGCTCTGAATTCCGTAACCCGTCTGGCCCCAAGCCTGAGGGTTAAGAGATTACAGAACGGTAGATATCTGTTTAACTGAACTGTGTACCCACTGGCCCTAATTCTGCTCTCTGTAGAACCACTGAGATAAATCCAAGCCCTTCTCCACTTAGTGAGTCGTCAGATATTTTGAGTTAACGATGGAGATACTAACAGGATTTCAGTTGCCCTAGTATAACACCCTCCTTTCCATCTCTCCCCGCTTTGGCGTCTCCTTGGGCTTTCTGATTCATTCAGCTCACTGTGTCGCTGGTATTTCAGCTCTGCCCCTTCTGCTGCTCTGCTTTTACAACGCTTCACACTCCTAGCTTCTTGCCACGGCCCAGACCTAACCCTTCGCCCTTCTTGCTCTGGGAGAAATTCTCCAGGCTGCATCATTTCAAAACCACTGTTGCCCAACCTGAGGCACATTCATTCCCTGAGGAATGACTGTCCTGAGGCAGATCTTGGGAAATGAAGGGAATGGGAAGTCAAGAATGCTCTGACTCTGATTTTTATTTTTCAGCAATCGTTCCCATGGTGCTCTGTTCTGCTCCCACCTCACCCTGAACACCACTTCTGCATTCTTCCCTCTGAACTCAGGACTTGTCCGCATAGTTGACTGAGGTCATCCACCATGAAACTGGAGTTCTGAACAAAACCAAACCTCTATTCTAGTGGAGCTAGAAATGTATACTGGAACCATGACCAAAAAGAGTTGTGGCAAGGAAAGAGCATTATAGGGTATGGTTTGTTTTATATTAGCCAGGCAGGCAGGACCTCTTTTTTTTTTTTTTTTTTTTTAATGAATTAGAAAGGCCTTGAAGGAAGTAAGGGATCATCCGATTGAATACAGGGTAAAAATAAATCCAGAGAGAGGGAGCAGTAAGTGCAAGGGCTGAGGGAGGAACGTGGTTAGCAGGGAGCCAGAGTGGCTCCAAGAGCAAGAGGAGAGAGGTGGATGAGTTCAGGAAGAGCTTGTGGAGGCCAGAATGTGCGGCATGGTGGACCCCGTGAAGACAGCTTCCGGAAGCACCTCTGTGTACTGCCGCTAAGGCGAGTGTCGGGGAAGCGAGGGCTGAGATCAGGTCTTTGAATCTTGGGCTGTGAAGAAACTCATGACACCCACAAGGCCCATCTCTGCTCAGAGTCTTTAGGAACAAAGGCCTCACCAAACAGGAACCAAGGCAGGAGAGACAGTAGTTGTAGGTCACCCTGGAGTGCTTTTTATACATGTAAAGAATTTCAGTTAAGGGCACTAGCTAGAGGGGGAGGTGGGTTAAGGCTTTGTTTTATAAAAGGTTTTTCTTTTTTTTCATGGTAGGATAAAAGGCATATTTGTAGCCAGATAGGAATAATCCAATAGAGGGAAAATTGTGACCTTTGTTCTCTTTTAATATGTGCATTTCCTTGATGGGCTCCTGTCCTGTATCTCCCACATCTTAGTCCTTAATTAAGCCATTCTTCCTCTTGCATAATTCTAAACCATTATGATATAAATAGCTTCTCTGTACTTTTTTATGAGTTTTACAGGGAAGAAATTGGATATTCTATATCTAATAGCCCTGGAATTTCCCTAACCACCCAAAAATATCTTTCCCAAAGGAAAAAAAAAAGATACAAGTGATCTATATGCGTTATCCTTGCTTCAGAAATATCAAAACAAAAAACAAAAATCACGGTGTAAGTTCCAAGAGAGCTTAATATCTCACTAGCTGTAATCAAAACGTTCCTGAGAAACATACAAAAAAAAGCAAACAAATCACTGAGATTAAGAAGAGTAAAAAGATGCTTGCATGAAAAGATGTCAAATGTAATAAACATCACTGGTCTTCTGTAATAAAAGGTGAACTTTGCCATCAGCTACAGCTTTGCAATGCTTTTGGCCATTGTGTGTGGCAGGAATTTGTTGTATTTTTATCATATGTTTGCGGTACCCGTGATTATTGTTTTGCCATGTTGAGGAAATCTGAAACATCTTCCTATGTACAGAAGGGACATGATCGTTCTTACAGGACTCAGACAAAGCCTCACCAACTGGGCAATTATTGTAAATTTCATAGGAGTGTCTAAGTCTAACAGAATTAAAAGACCCACAAGAAGAAAAACCTTTTTTTTTTCTAAATCAGAGTTTAAAAACATTAGTGATGTGCAGTGTGCTCAGAATCTTTAAAATCCTAACATGAAGATGAACACAAATATTACCATTTTCAGAGACTGGCAAGCCTAGGGAAAAAGTCATGAAAAAAGCTAAAGGTTTATGTGGGCTTCCCCCCCTCCCCCCGGCACCGGATTAAATAATTCCTCTGTGGAAGAGCATAAAAGAAGGACATTCTCATCTCTTATTCCCAACTTTTTACTCAACCCTGTGTCAGATTAGGTCACCAAAATGCAACATGGCACTCTGTCAAAATGTTTATCAGCTTCTTTCTTCTAGGAAACACCTTCATAAAGTTAAAGTTTTGTCTCATTTTTTAAATTAAGAATTTGTGTTTAAAATATACACTGGAAAGATTTCTGTATCTTTTGTGTTTTTAGTTTTGTCTCCGCTATAGTTTACTTTCCCCCAGAAGGTAGCGTCAGAAAAATGTGATGGTCTTGTAGTCTGGTGTGTTCTCCAAGCAAATCTTAACATGCCTCTCTCTTTCAAGGACCAAGACCTACATACACTCATTAAATTTTTGTTATCACATCTGCTTGACAACTGGTCAGAATGTGTCCACTTACAGAACTTCTCTCCCATATATGATAACACACAGCCATATTTCTAAGTAGTTTCTTTTTTAAAAAGCAGATTGAACTAACACATCGTATTTGTTCAGAGTTGTATAACATTCACTCTTTTAGAATGAGATCGCTCTGTGATTAATTGCACGTATAAATTAATATAAATGTGTATAATGTGTATATATTTAGAATAGGGAGAGTAAGATATTAATAACTGAATATTCATTAGATTATGCAAATGCGTGGTTGTTTGCTGTAGTTTTGTTTTGTCTTTTCAGTTTTCTCAGTTTTTAGGATATGCTGCATGAGAGGGATTTTCAAAATGAGGTTCCTTGACAGTATTCTACCTGGGAACTTATTAGAAATGTACATTCTTGACTCAGTCTAGACTTGCTGCTTGTGGGGTCAGGAGCAAGCAGTCTCTTTTAACCAGCCCTGCCTGTGATTCCTGTGCATCTTTGGGTTGAAAAGCCATCAGTCTAGGTCTTAGGTAATAGTAAGCAAGTGTAGTACAAAGCACAAGTCACCCTCTTGCTGACACCCCTGCCTTTCTCTTTGTGTCTCTTTCTGCACTTTCACATTTCCCATGTGTATACGTAGTAAGACAACCTGGTGTCATGGCTAAAGTTGGACTATTGGGGCAGATACTCTGTGTGTGTCAGATTTGAGTTATCAGTCTGTTACAAGTTGGTGTTTGGCCCAGAATAGATAATTTGACCATTTGAAATTTCAGTCTCCATGTCTGTAAAAGCTGGTTAATGAACAATATCTACCTTGAAAAGGCTCTTAAGAGATTTAAAGGAGGTAATGTTAATGAACAATATCTACCTTGAAAAGGCTCTTAAGAGATTTAAAGGAGGTAATATCTGTGCACGCCATTAGCCCAGTAACTGGCATGTCATAGGCTCTTGGAAGTGTCTGCCATTATTGTGGTGAGCCAATCAAGGTGCTGAAACTGGGATACAAACAGGACTTTCTGCCTATATTGTCTTTTTTACCCTTCTATATTATGGTGCTGATATTAGAGAGTCTTTTACTAAGCTTATTCTGTAGAAGGGAGTGTTCCAAAGGGGAAGGGATAACGAACTTGGGAGATCAGGGCAGATTATTCTAGGCTACCTTCCACTATCTAAATGCCGTTTGTATCGTACTAATAACTTAGCCTGTGATTCTGTGTCCCTTCTAGTGCTTGGCTGCCTGCGAAGAGTACAGACTCTTAAGTTGACCGATCTGAATTCACTTTTTTCTCTCCTCTTGTGTGACTCTGAATATCTCTGCGAGCCTACCTTCTTTTCTCTGAATTAGAATAGAGGCATCTCAAGCTCGATTCTCAGGAGCCCAGAGGAGAAACCAGGTGTAGGGTCCACTGTCTCTAACACTCACTGGCCCATGGAAAGTGTGCATTTTCCTTGTACGAAACCCAGTCTCCTCTGATTTCTGGAACAGTTTTTCCTGTTTTCAAGTAGTCTGTTCCAAATTTTACCAGTTGATTGTACCTCCACCCTCCTCAATGTGACATGCTTGAAAGAGGAACAGCATCGTGTACCAAGCTGCCCGGTATCTCTTAGGCGTAGCTGTTCACTGGAATCACATCTGCGTGTTCTCCCGGAACCATCTTTCCTCTGTCTAGTCCACTGACATCCTGTGAGACATTCTTTAAATGTATGAAATGAAGCTATGTTACAACTCTGTCATTTATCTGCCAGCTGTCGAAGTTAGTGACACTAGCTTGGCACAGCTTCATGTTGAATCCTTTCTGTCTCCCTGTTCATATACTAAACACAAAATTATGTTCTCTCAAGATGTAAGAAAATATCCTCTGAACAATTTCATTATTTTAAAATTTATGTACATTTATTCAGATTACGTTGTTATTTACTGATGGGATGATAGTAGTAAATCAGTAACCTTGAAAGTCAGTCAGATAAAATCCTGTCTAGGTGAAACAAAATGTGAATTCAGTATCCACAGGCTTTAATGGACAGATGTATAAAACAAGAGACTTACATCAAATCTTTAGTTAATTGTCAAAAATCCACGTAGGGGATTTTTCTTAGTTTCATCCTCATGTCCATTTATATTGGCATCCATTCATTGAGGCAACTGTTTTTCAAACACCTCACAAATATGTACATGTTGAATGAAACTGTGACAGTATATGGTCACTCAACTCAAGGAACTTACTATTCAGCGAGAGAAAAATACAGATAAATGAAAAGCTGTACATTATCTTTAAGATAAGAAGATGGTAAAAGCAAATTATGTGAAAATATAGAGTAATGCATAAGTAGGCCTGTCTAGAAATATTTTGGTAGGAAGCTGACTTTGCTGCTAGTGTTTCCAGCTCCTTGGAAGAAGACAAGAAGAGAAAAAGGGATTGGGCAATCCGGGGGTGGGGAGGTGGGGAGGGAGGGGCAGACTACGCAGAGACGTTCCGTCTGGGTTGGATGGCTCTCTACTGATGGAGCTCAGGGAACACTGCAGAGAATAAAGAGAAATTAGGTGCATTGGAGCCAAACTTCTGTGGCCTTGAATACCTCACTAAGGAACTTAAGTTTTTCCTTGGCAAATGAATAAGTGTCTCAGATGATTTTCACGGTTTTAAAGAACAAGTCAGACCCACATGGAAGCCATTCAGCAACAGATGGCCATGGCCCAGGTGACACAAGGAGGCTTGATAAACAGTCAGGGAAGGCAGAATTACATGGAGACGGATTTTTAAATCATTGCTGAAGAATAATTAGCAGTATGACTCATTAACCATTTGTGCTCAGCAAGAGGTGGTAGAGATGAGTGAAAGAAAAGATTTAGGTCTGTCCAGGAGCTGGTGCATGCTTATGAATAGTTATGCTGCCAAGGAGGGCCCGGATAGGTGAGAGGGACAAGAGGGTCCACAAGGACCCGCGGCTCAGGCTGAAGATCAGAGCTAGAAGTATGAATCCAAAGTGTTCAGTGTAGAAATGATAGTTGGAATTACTAAATGGATATTTCCTATGGATATAGTTGAGTCAGGATTGCAGTTATGGTGAAAATTAATCTGTGATGGGAAGCTCAGGAAGTAATCAGCAGTGAAAGAGTGAAGGTAGTTGAAAAACTCAGAAGTCCTCCCAGGACCAAAGAAGGACAGTTAATGGAGTTGGTGGTATATTAGGCACTGTACAGTGATTGGCCTGGTAGAGGAGAGTGAAAAAAAGGAATCAACAGGTAGGTTGGCCAGTTAGGAAAGTACTGAGAGCTATGTGAATAAACAAGAGGTAGATATGAATGGTGTGTGGCGGTGGGGGCACAAATTTGTTTTAAAATGTGGATACAGCAGTATTTTTTCACTTTTTAATGTATCCTTTACTATTCCAAAATTATGAGGGGAGGAATCATGTCTGAAGTGACTCGTCCATGAATTAGAATGTCCTCTGGGTCCTACATCATCTTAGACTGTCATCAAAAAGGATCAGGCTATAGAAAATCGATGAGATAGGTTTCTTATGAATAAATGATCTTTGCATCTCTACACCGGTATATACCCCACAAAAATAGTTTGAAGAAATACTGATGCATGTACTCTCTGTTTTCTGGCTTTATGCTCATGAAAAGAATCCATGTGCAGTGTTTAGGACAAAAGCGTAGAGTGTGTGTACCTGGCTACGTTAGAATCATAAGGTTTGGACTATGGATGCTCCTCAGATGTTGACTGCCATTGTTGGCAGAAATGGCCACTTTACTTTTTTGTGTCTCTGAGAATTGATGGGGAGTAGTATGTGTGAGAGCTTTGTGCCTCCCTGAGCTCCCAGGGGCTCGGCCAGCGCCCTCTGGACGACATAGCACGAGGCCGCCTGAGCTTCTGTGGTCTGGGCCGCACCCTTGTGGGCCATACAGCACCAGTTCCTTCTGTACTTTCTGTTACTACTGAACCACATACCTGACACTTTGGGCAACACAAAAGTTTGTTTGAAGACTGGTTTTCTTCCCACTAGGAGCTACTTTGTACTCAATCTGGTTGTTACCTGTTAACAGGGCCATTGCTGTGTTTTCTTCGAAAAAGGGAAAGGCTATCCGTGATGACATCCCAAAGTGCATGGCTGAGGAAACTTGGGTTCTATGTACTTGTGGCAATGAAGAGTGATAGTTGGTTGATTTTTTATTTATTGTATCTCGGCGGGGGGCGGGTTGCCATTTTTTGTGTTTTAAATGATTTGCGTTAGATAGAAAGACCAAAAAAATAATAATAATAACAAGCCAAAATAAAGTTTCCCAAATCACCTTTAATTCCACAAGGCGTGCACTACCCACTTCTGCCTTTACCTGCAGAGAGACCCGCAGCTCTCAAGCTAGCACTCCCAACCAGCCCCTTGGCTAGAGTCTCTTCCTCTGGCTTCCCCCTATCCTGCATAAAAATAAAATGTAACTTGTAGGCAGACTTGATGGTGTAATGTTTCAGTGCATTGTGAATGGTAGCAGTGACAAAACTGCCTGCTCTTAGCTTACTGTTAGAACATCTGTCTTCACTGCATCGAGGACCCCAGACCCGTGACAACCCTGTTCCGTTGCTGTCCCTAAATCTCACATAGGTCTGCAAAAGGTAGCGACTCCCAGGATGCCGAGCTTGAGCCAGAGGAAGTCCCTCTGTCTGGCGCAGATGCTTGTTGAGACCAACTTACTAGTGGTAGCTGGAAAGGGCTCCCTTTCTTACTGAGTTGAATGATGAGAGCGTGTCTGTATCCCTGATAAGATTGTGGTCAGCTTGGCGCTGTCCTGGAAGGTGGACGTTGCTTTCCCTGCAGGCTGTGGGGCGTCTGGTTTCTCTTCTCTGTGTCTGTGCCAGAGAATATCTCCCTTACTCATCTCACGAACTGTTTTTAAACTTCGTCACGCTGAACTTTTTGTATATGTTTGCCTGGCAATAAATGGGTCTGGGGCTGGAGAGAGAGTGCTGAGGAAAATGCATCTTTATTAGGAGAGAAATGAGAAACCACTGTCTTTGTTTGGAAAAAGTCCTTAGTGTAAATGAATCCAGCTATAGTGAGGACACAGTTTGGGGGAAAAAATGGAAATTTAAAACTAGTTTTAATAAATAGTATACTCTCTTAAGGTACATATATCCTCTCCACTATTTTGTAAACCTTAAAAATAGTCTGATTTTCTTGGATTCACATTTTAATTGCTTAATAACCAAGCTTAATGCCCTAAAACCCGATGATGTCGCTACCACTTAGGCTATTTGTATACAAAGAATCAAACCCCATATCAATGTTTTGAAGTTTTCTTCTCTTTTACAACTTTATTTTTTGAAGATAATTTTTGTGTGAGGATTTTTTTCAGCTTGTGCTTTAGTGATTGAAGATTACTTTCTTTTTTGCCCACTATCTACAGAACAGTTTCAACGAGGGGATAACCTCAGTTGGAATTCTCAGCGAAAGCTTTTCTACTTCTGTTGAAGGATCCGTGGCACCACACACTCTGTCATTACCCACTAATGGCGTCACACTTCTTTGCCTTGATAAACTGGAATTTCAGGTTTTGTTTTCATTCTAGGGTTATTTCTGTCTTTATGGACAAACAGCTGAATCTGCAGGTGGGGTGGTTCAGCCTGACTAGATGTGTAACGTCTTAAAAGGTGACAGCTTTAAAAACCCATATCTGGGGGGCCCTACTCTTCTATATGTCGACCTTCTGCACCCTTCAACCTCCCAGGTGCAGCTGGGCACCCCAAAATATAAGGAACTTGGAGACAAGGTGAAGTTCGGCAGTAGCTCCAGTTGCTGCCTGCAAGTCCAGGACCTCCACTGAGCTAGAGCTAGTCAGACTCCTACTGGTCTAATTGGAGGCGCCATTTAAATCAGCTTTGTTACCTGTTTTTTTGGAGAAGATAGAAATTATTACAAGTAGGTTCTGCATAAGGCATGCTGGTATTAGTGAAAAATAACCAGAGCCTGCAACCCTGGAAAGAAACAGAAAGTGTAAAAAACAAAGGTAGCAAAGTACGGAGTGCTGGGCTATGGGGTGAGTGCCCATGTATCTTAGGAGGCCCGCCGGTAGAGACTTTACAGCACTGACGTGTCCAGTGTGACACGAGCCACCAAGGAAAGGTTCAGTCATTCTGCTCATGGAAAGAGAATAGCTCAATTCATTTCAAAGAGATTTTATTCAAAATTGGTCATATAAAGATTGATCCTGGAAGAGGACAAATTTTTCATTATCTGGAAGTCAGACATTAATTGGCCACAGCAAAACTTTACATTTGAACAAAACCCACTTTCCTCCTGTTGGTCACTGAGAGTCTGTCCACCCTCATCCCATGTCTTTTGGCTGTTACCCATAGGCAAACAGTCCCTTGGAAGACAAAGAATGCCTCAGTTTCTTCAATTATTCTTAGTCCTCTTCCATCCTTGCAGGGGATGAGTACGTACCTTTGAAATTTGTTCAGCATAGTTTTATTTCTGAAGTTCTGTAGACAGAAATGCTGACACAAAATTTTATGACCATTATCTACCACTTAATATCCCTGTCTTTCTTCAGAAAGATAGTGTTACATTTCCTGTTTTCCAGTCTCTGCTTCCTGTGTTGTTTTTCTCCAAAATCGCTAAAAGTGATGAATGAGGACTTTTCCTTATCGCACGACTTGATCTTGCGCACATTTCCCTCCTGCCATCTAGATTGCTGATTGGAAACCATGGCTGTTAAAATGAGCCTATCACCGATGTCATCCTAAAGTCTTTACTTCCTATTTAAGTCTCTAATAGGATGACATTTTAGCAAACTTTCTGATGGTTCCCCTTTGGGTGAATGCAATTATGTTTGAAAAGAATATGTCTTCATAAATCACACACAAAAGCTGTGTCTCTATCCAGTGGCTCTACCAAGACTAGAGGTTACACTCGGATGCAGGCAGGCTTTGGAAGTCTGGGCTGTCTCCATCGCCCAGCCACTGTTTCATCTGTCCCAGGGAACCTTCTCTGTTGGTGATGACTGCTTTGTCTCTTTGTAAACCAGATATTCTTTTTTTTTAAACCTCCTGTTTTATTTCCAAATGGAGTACGTTTGTTATATTTTATTGGTAAATTGAAAAAAAAGTCATTTTCACTCTGCCTTTTAGCTTAAAGTCTTAGTGCCTGCTGGGAAGTGAACATCTCTTTTTGGCTCAGTTTTAGAACCTTGTGCTCAAGGATGAGGCACATTGTATTGGGTTAGGGTCTGGGCAGAATGGGAGAGGGTAGGATGCCACTCAACACATCTAACATTGCAGGTGCTGACCTCCTCTGCCAACCCAAGTAGGAATATTTTGGTTTGGATCTGGAATGTCCCCCAGAAAGTCTCGTGTATTTGGATGTTATGGATTGCCTATGGAACCATGACAGGTAGATTATGGACATAGGGTGGAAGACAAGTGTGTGGATTGGATTACAGGCATGTGATGGGGCTTAAACCTAGAAGGGTTGGAACACTGAGGCTGAATTCAAAAGGGATGAATCACTGGGTTGGGACCTGGACGGATATATGCTGCTTCCTGTTTTCCTTCTGGGACTTGGCTTGACTTGGCTTGGCTTCCTGTTTGTGATGTCATGAGGAGCTCCTCCACTGCTGCCTCTGTCATGTGCCTCCGCTGTTGCCGGCGGCCCCTGAGTGGACTGTGACCTTCTGAAACTGTGAGCTTAAAAAAAAAAATTTTTTTTTTCCTCCCCTAATTTGTGGACGTTGGGTATTGAGTCACAGCAATGAGAAAGTCACTAAGACCAGGAAGACAAGGAAGGAGCTTATGTCACAGCTAGCACAACTTCTTTGTACCAACTTCTACCCTTTATTTTTCTTCTGCCAACTCTACAGTCTATCTCGCCTCCCTCCAGGCCACCCTCAGGGGCACACTCTTTTTTCCTTTCTCAAGTGTGGAAAAAAATTTTTCTTGTTATCTGAGCTGTGTCGAAATAAAATTGGCCGTTGGCAGAAGCCGCATTTACTAGGAAGCCCAGGAGAGGTGCGAATACAGACACTGAAGTGAACAAGTCTGCACAGTCAAATTTGTGATCCGGTGCAAAGAGAGAAGTGAGGAAGCGCTGTCCTCTGAGGTCAGTGCAGTCAGACAGAAGGACTTCTGAGGCTGTTACCATCTCAGCTACATGGTGCTGCATCTCCAAATGGTACTCACAGACCGCCTACATCTGATTCTCCTAGGCTCTGCTTCTAAGTGTATCCCAGAGGGGCTGAATCTAAACATAAGAGAGTGGTCCCGGAGAGCTGCATTTTAGCAGTTTTTCCATGAATCGTCTGCTCTGGAATCAGATCAACCTGTTCAACATTCTGGTGCTCCCCCAAGGCACTTACACATCCGAAGGGGGGCTTCGAGTGAGGTAGATAGCCATAGGTAGATACGTAGGAAACTGAGGCATAAATCAGAAAGCCAGAAGGCTTTTTCTTCAATTGTACAGGATCCTATGGGAGCAGTGGTGAGAACTGTTCATCTAATTCTTTTTTCCCCTATTTTATTGATATGTATAAGCACAAAACTTAATTTTTACAATGAAGTTGAGCATTTTGTGCACATATGTATCTTGTCAAGGTGACAAGGACTTTCACACTCTCCTTTTGTCCCTCCCCCTACCTTACCCCCCTCCCCACCCTACCCCCCTGTTTCACTTTGTTTTTGCTTTAAGTTCCATAAGAGTTGTGTTCTGGGCCTCTCGTATCAGACCAGTTGATGTTTCTTTCACCTTCTGCTTCTAACTCACTTCACTAAGGAAGAAACTTGTTCATCTAATTCTTGAAGCTCATTTTGGTCTTTCACTCTACTCAACCCGTACATCCGTTCTTGTGGATGCCATCTTTTCTTTTCCTTCCCATTTTCTCTGTGTAAGAAAAGTATAAACAATTAGGGTTTCTCCTTTATATAAGGCGAAGCTATCGACATGGCTCAGGAAGATTTTCGTAACTCCTGCCCGCCAACCCCAGGAACCTCAACTGGGACACCTTACACAAACCCAGGTGGCTGCCTGAATGCACCACTGCCAGTTACTTCTCATCCATCTCTTTCCTAGTACAGATTGAATGTAATTATCCTTAAACAGCTAAGCTATACCCAAGGCCTGACCTGGAGTTCCTGTTTCAGAAATGATTGTCAAATGAGTGAAAGAGGCAAAGGGTCTTCCGAGGCCTCCTTGGTGCACAGTCTCGTCAGTTTTTACCATCTGCCATTTTTTTGTGTGTGTGTGTGTGAAGAGAAGTATGTATGCATAAGGTCAGCATCCTGTGAGCCTTGCAAGAATGTGTTTTGAGAATAAAACACACAGGATAGTAAGAAAATTAGGGTGCTTTGTATGTATGTCTATGTCTAAATATGTATGAAGTCCTTTTAAATACTTGTGAAGGATTTTCTTTTCTCTCTTTTTTTTTTTTTTTTTTGGCATTCCACAAAATGCTTCAAAGAGCTCCAAATAAACTTTGTAGAAGATCTACTGAATTTTGGCTAAGTGCTGAAAAAAAGTTTCCTTAATTCCCTATCTAAATACTTCAGCTTAAATTTACTGGTAGCTGTTTCAGAGGAAAGTGGGGACTCGCTGCAATCCTCAGTTTGTTATAAAGAAAATGTTTTCGCCTTCAGATGTTTAGGGGAAGGATTAACGGCAATTTATGGCTTGGGTAGAGAGTAATAAAAGTGGTAACAATGGAGTGTCTTCTAAATTGTCATCGTTTTATGGAATTACTAACAATATCAACCCAGCAGGCATTTTATGTCTAAAAGGAATTACTTTCATTTGTCACCGTTAAAGGTAAACTATGACATCAGTCTTGAGCTGCTAACCTGCATTGTTTGCTTGGCTCTGTTGTTTAAGAAGAAGGGTTGAGTCAGTTATAGAGTAGATGAATTCTGTCCTTAGTCCAATTGCCAGAGGGCTCAAGGAATATATTTATAATTTGTCTCTTTCAAGAAATTAGAGTGCCAGATCTACACGAAATGTGTTTTCTTAAGATCAAGCTACAGCCTGTTCAGTTTTTCCAGAAATACTTCATTTTTAATTCCCAAGGAGAAAAAAAAATCACAAGAATAAAAAATAACTTGATAGGTTATTTTCCTTCTTACAGCATTCCTTTTTATAAAGAGTCCCAGATTACAGATTTATTACTATTTACTTAAAGCAAACATAATTTTTAGTGTTTTGCAATATATAAATTTTAAGTCACATTCAGTCTTTGCAATAAGTATATGTAGTAATTATGTGATACTTTTTATATGCGATTGAGTCCTTTTTAGTATTTGAGGGAGTGCTAGGAAATTGCCAGTATCAAATAACAATGGCAGATAACAGGGGGTTATTTCCAAATAATGTCTCCTTTTCACACTACCTCTGATAAGTGCAATACCATTTTCCTTGGAGTATATTTTAACTGCTCACTCTTTATTGTCACCAATATCGGTCCAATTTTAGAGAGTGTCCAAATACTCATTGGAAATAACCTTGATTTCATAAGTAAATGTGGTGTTGTAAGTGAATTCAAAATCATTTTAAATAAGTACGTAAACTTCTATATGATACTCTTTAAATATGTTAATGCTTCTGGTTTAAGGTAATGGTGCCAATTCTATGCATACATTGCTAGCAAAGCCCATTTGGGGCCTTCTCCCTCTTCCAGAGGTTCAGACAGCGCTAGCGTGGAGAAGCCTTGGTAGCTCCAACAGCCTGTTTTCAAACCAACATCAGAAGCTGGGCATGGCGGCACATGCCTATAATCCTAGCCCTTGGGAAACTGAGGCAAGAGGATGGCCTGAGTTTGAGGCCAACCTGGGGTACTTGTGAGTTCAGGACCAGCTTGCACTGGTAAGACCCAGCGTGAGACCCCCTCTCGAAAAGAAAGAAAGAAAAAATAATAAATAAATGAATAAAATAAAATAACTAAATAAAACCAAGGTCAGATTCCATTTCTGTGCGTATGGTGTTTCTCCAGTAATTCTAAATCTTAATAGGCCAACTTATGTTCACCGATGATCACAGTGATCATGTGAGCTCCTGTATAAATAAACTGTTTTCTTCCCACTTAGAGTAAAAGAAGCTGAAGAAGTGTGTAGGCAGAAAAAAGGAAAATCACTGTATAAAATAAAACCAAGACATGACTCTGGAATTGTAAGTATTTAATGTTTCTTGTTTTCAATTTGTAGGGGTTTTTTTGAACTTGGTCTTCACAATATTTACAAACTCTATTTAGGTATCTCCTAAATTTAGATAATAATGAGCTACTACTTTCACAGATCTCCCTTTTATGTCTTTAATCAGGCCCTGAAAGCTAAGCGCAATCTTCATGTGCAGTACTCAAAACTTAAGAATTAAGATTAATTTTCGAAGTGTGCGCATAACGCGTTCAGAGTTGCGCACTGCTGAGGGCAGGAGACTCTCTGGCTTTCTTCACTGCATGTGGACCATGGCCCAGGGCTGCTTCTAAACCCAAAGTGACTTTGATGGGAGTCACTGCATTGGCAACTGGAGCACAGTGGGAAATGCAGTGTGCGATACTGTGCTTGTTCGCCGGCCTCCTCAGTAACCCGGTGGCTCTACAAAGTGGCTGTCATGCTGTCTTGACAGCTGTAGATCCCTAGGCTTTTAACAAGCAAATCGGTTTCTTCCGTGCACCCTTGCTCCTTTAAAGTAAAATGTCAGGTTGTACAGCTGGGATATAGGACTTGGCCAAAGTCACAGATTTTCTTTTGGGAGACTGTTGAATGTTTTGAAGAGATTTTCAGTTAGCTCAAGTGTGAGTAGGTGTGCTGCTTCAAATGAAGAGCTGAATTAGGCCTTCAAACAGAACATTTAGAGTTGGATTAGTTAGTATAAGACAGTCTCAGTGGAAAAGACATTAATATTGCTGAAATTCAGATATGATGAATAGTCTTTATTTAGAAAGAATTATATCTTCATTTAAAAGTTATTTTTCCTTCAGGCTTTTCTGTCAAAATTAATTTTATCTAGTGATAAGATTTTTCCTGTGTATTTCTTGTTAAAGTTTAATCTTAAAGCTGTATTGAGTAAGGGGGAATAATTTTCTAGTAGCTAATCTTAATCCTGATACTATACAAAGAAAAATTAAAAATTTAATTATGAAATAAATGTGTTAATTCACTTTTCATATGTATGTATTTGTATGTAGGGTCAAGAATGAGAAAGACATAACAACTCTTTCACTTTAGGTAGAAGTTAAATTGAAAAGTTATTTTTCCTCAAAAATATTTCATGATTTGTCAAAAAGGGTAAAAAAATCCTACTTATATATTTTTTTTTTCTTTATGGATCAGTGGATCTTAAACCCTTTCCCAGAGAATTTGACAAAAATAAAAAGCTCTGATGTGAGCTAGTGTCAACATTTTTTTGTCTTAAATTGCAGCCCTGACTCTTATCTGGTATGTTTATTTCCAGAAAGCAAAGATAAGCATGAAGACCTGAGCGAGAATCAAAGAGTGGAAGTGAGTCAGCCCAGCAGCTTCCACAGAACTCAGCTGACCTGAGGGTGGGAAGCAGACTATGTCCTTTCGATCATTTCTCTTCTTAACCTCTGCCTCATCTTTGTGTTTTCTAGACAGTTCACCATGTGTTGAATTTTACTGTATGTTGACCAGTGGAGACCTGTGAAGAGGTTGAGCCCTTTCCTTTTTGTAAGTTACGGTGTCCTTCCCATAGACCCAGTCAGCCTGTGTGAGAGGCAGCGTCTGCAAGCTCTGAACATGCTGGTAGTCACCTCTGGTGTCCTCTCCTGAGACTTCCTGTCACAGCAAAAACACTTCCCTTCCTCCTAACAGCCAGGACTCCACATCACTGCATTTAGATTTCATGTGCAAATGTTATTTCTAGAGTGAATTGTTTGTATCCGTTTCATGTCTACTGATACATTTTCTATTATAAAATCTAAGTACTGTTTATATATCATAGTCAGTGCTTCCCCAACTCTTGGTTGCTCACCATAACTATATATTTGTGAAAGAAGATTATCATTTTTAACTCAAGTCGGGTAATAAATAAAAACCACATAGCAAAAGAAAATTAGTTTCCTATAAATTTATTTAGTATAGAAAGGAATCAGAGTTTTAAGTTTAATGAGATTCTGTGAAAAATTTGTCTGTAACAGAGGTAAATTAAGTCAAAGATGTGCCTCTCTATACCTTCTACCTTTACACTTTACAAAGAAATTTTCACTCAGTCCTTTAAAGGAATTTAAATAAACAATGTTAATAAAATTGCCAAATGTGACTATCATCAGCAAAAAGAAAAGATTAGGGGTTGGATTGGAGCTGTGTAGAACTTGTTAAATAAATGTCCCAGTCTGTGGATTTTGACATGATTAGAGTTATTATGATGTGTCACAACGGGTGATTAAAACTGTAAAATAAGAATGCAATGATTCATTGAGAAGACTTTAGAAAAGGTATTTTATATTGTTTTATTTTATTTCACTTTGAAGAAGAATAGGTGACTCTTTTCCACCTTCTGAGAATATTTTGAAGCCAGCTCATGCTGCATTCTGGTGTTATCTAACATTAATAGTTGGTTATTTATTGCTATTAATGGTATTAGTTGAGAGTTATGGTTGTAGAAAAAGGGGGGAGTTGACTGCTGCGGCAAACCAATTATGGAAAGCAACTGAAAAAGAAAAGCAATGTTCTAAATCATAACTTTTTTGTATTTATGTAAAGTGATCTCTTACCTTTTGGTTCATAGTTTCAGTGCAAAGAAACACTAGTGCTATTTTTTTCCTGCTGTTTTGTAGTCTTCCCGCCCCCTCAGTCCCTCTGATGTGTATATTACCATTCTTCAATGAGGTAATAGGGCATTTAACAAAGATCGCTATGTGCAATACTGTATTTAGTGTTTCTATTTCAATTTTTTAGGATGTTAATTTATATGAAAATAAAATGAATAATAAAACATTTCAGTGTCTCTTTTGTGCATGTCGCATAACGAAGGATACTTTAAAATAATGGTCGTCATACTTAATATTTGCAGGGGACGTGTTGGAGGGGTGGAGAAATTAAGGTAGCTTGTGTAATTATTTCTCCAAAATGTTTGCATATCTCAGGGATCTTAGAGCTTAAATCTGTGATACCCAAGTGGAATACCTCACTGAAACATTTATTCCTCTGTGCCTGAACAGGTTTCCCTGCCTGAGCTTCCAGTGTTCTGCCCCTTTCCCATTGAAAATCTCACCATACCTCAATAACCTGGAAGTTGTTCTCAATTTCCAAGATTTGCTTTGCACCAATTTTTGCTCTATAGAGAACTGCGTTTTTTCCCTAAAATATGCCACACCTTCAAAGTCATCAGGTGTAGTATAAAACTCAGCTTGTCCTCTTTGCCCCTGCAAACCTGCTCATTTTTCTGTGCTCTCTTAGGAAACAAAGCCACCACTCACTCAGAAATTGAGTCATCTCAGACAATTCACTCTCCTTTTTGTCCCCCAGTTGATTCAATTGCCAGGTCGTGTACCACATGTTTAGTATGTCTGGGGTGCATCCATTTTTCTCTGTCTTTTTCATTAAAGCCCTCTTTAAAGTCCTCATGAATTGCCTTAGTAACTGTTCTTGTATGCTAAGATTTGCTTCAAATTATTTTTGCTCTAGAGTAAACCCATTTTTTTTCTAAAAGACAAGACTACTAATCTGAATTTGTTTCTTAAATTATCTTAGTGACAATATACACCAAGATACAAGACCTTAGCATATGGCCCAAAGTGTTTATTGTGGTTGATAGAGGGATATGGTACCTACTAGTATCTTCAGTCACGTGGCCTGACTAACCTATCTTGACTTCCAGCCTCCAGCCATGCTAAAACACCTTTGATCTTTTTGTGCCATGGTCTTTCAACTGCTGTGGTAGAATGCGTCCTCAGAGGTCAAGGGTTGAATGCTTACTTCCCAGTGCCAAGTGTTAGGAGGTGGGACCTAATGGGAGGTGTTTGGGTCGTGGCGTCCTTCGTGTCATTGTCACGAAAGTGGGCTTGTTAGCACTCTTGCTTGCATGCTCACTTGCTGTGAGATGGCTTTCTTCCACCATATTAAGATGCCACAGGAAGACACTTACCAGATGCCACTTGTTAAACTTGTACTCTACAACTGCAAGTCACATGACTTTTCATTGTTTATAAATGACCCAGTGTATGGTGGTTATTATAGCAGCACAATAGGTACTAATACCAACTGTAGGTCCTCCTGTTGTTCCTCAGTTTGAAATATTCTCCAAGACACTAATAATTTTGTCTAATTTTCAAAGTCAGTCGCTCTAAAATGTCTCCTCACTCTGGTGTCCGTGGCTTCAAACATGTAACAGACATTCAATACATTTATTAATGAAAGCCAGATGAAGCATTACCTACACTAAATGCTCCTGCATTTAGAGAAGCCCCACTGCTGAAAGGAGAAGGGATGAAGTCTAGCGGTAGTATTAAGAAAGCAGAAAGAAAAGCTCAACATATGGTAAATTATAAGTAATAAAGACATTTGTCTACCTAGCAGTGTGGAAGGATTTTCTGTCATTTAAGAAACATAGCACTGTGAGCTTAAAAGTTAAACTTTTTCCTTGTTTCTAAGTAGAATAACAAGGTAAAATGTATTTTCAAAAGTACAGGTACAGGGGGGGTGGGGGTGGGGGGGGGGCAGGGCAGGAAGTGACAATGCCAGAGCCAAAGGAATCTCTGCGGGGTAATCGTGCCCCACGAGTGGCAGCACACCGAGCCGGCTCCTTCCTGGGATGCATCGTACTGCTGGAGTGGCGCACACTCACTAGTGAGAACTGAGTGAAAACAGCTACGCTGGATGCCATCAGACATGACAGACGTAGAACAGTGTACGTCTGTGGCAGGAGAAAGCAGACCAAACTGGGCCGCGTCTACGCTGCGATGTCTCCAGTGTCGCTGCCACATGGAAGCTGAGTGCCCCTAAAAGAGCTGCATCTGAAGTGGGAATGAGTGGACACATCAGAAATTGACCAGATATTGAGGGATAAAAGCACGTTTGAGCTTGCCAAGGTGCTTTTCCTTTCAAAGGAGAATTACCAGTAAGAAAAAGGAAGAAATGGAAAAACGAATTCACTTTCACAAACAGGAATAACAGAAAAGTTTTTATTTATTTGCTTATTTATTTATTATTTTAAGATAGGATCATGCTCTTCAGTCCAGACTGGTCCTGGACTTACTATGTAGCCTTGGCTGGCCTTAAACTCATGGTAATCTTCCTGCCTCAGCTTCCTGTGCTGGGATTACAGTTGTGCATCACCACACTCAGATAATCTTTTAATATGGTTCTGAGGATTTGAACTCGGGCTTACACATGCTAAGCAAGAGTGTTAGCCACCGAGATCTGTCCCCAGTCCTGGGAAATTTTTAAGTCATTTATTGTGCTTAGCATATACAAAAAAATGTAAAATATTTAATCATTGATGTAGAAAAAATCACGGAAGTTGGATAAATTTCAGGTGGATGTAAGTGAAGGTGAAACTAAGGATCTACTGAGATAATTCAAGAGTGGAAATCTTTTCAAATGTACAAGAGAAGTTACAGGAAATGCTGAGGGGACCAGGAGGCTGCAATGTAGATGTCACGGGGAAAACGTAAAGGAAAGATTAGGAAGGATAGATGGCAGCTTGAAGACACAGGGGCTGAGAATTTTCTAGAATCAAAAAAGACATTCTGTGCTTGAAAGTATGTAATAAATAATAATAAATTTGCTCTTAGAAAGGTCAGAGGCAACCTCCAGTTAAAATCTTGTAAAGACTAATTGTACAAACCTCTAGAAAGAAATGGTGATTACCCTGAAACGTTGTTGTTTCAGCAACAATGTATGTGAGAAAATAGTAAATCATGACTTCAAGTTGTGGGAGAAAGAAGTGAATCGAGTGTCATTCATAGAAAAGCAGAGATTAAGACTTACAGACATTTAGTATGGAAAGGGCCAAGGTCAGTGGTGCAGGTTTGTAATCCCAGCACTGTGATAGACTGAGGTAAGACGGTCAGAAGTTCAAGCCCAGCCTGGGCAACTTAGGGACTTACAGAGAAACTGTCTTTAAATTAAAAATAAAAAATGGGATGAGAGTGTACCCCAGTGCAAAGGCTCTGGACTCAATCCCCAGTCCAAAAAAGAGGAAAAAAAGAAAAAGGATTTACTATCCAAAAACCCAACTGAAAGATCTGAAAAAGGCATTATTTCAGCAAAAAGAAAAGAGGAAAACAAGGTGAAAGCAAAGGACATAAATCACAGAGAAAACAAGTTGGTGGAGTAAATCTACTTCAGATTGTGAAAGGACCAACAATAACTAGTTTTTCCCCATTTTACTGATAATATATAAGTGCAAATTTTAAGGTTTACAGTGAAGTTGAGCATTTTGTGCACATATGTATCTTGTCAAGGTGACAAGGACTTTCCCACTCTCCTTTTTTCCTGTCCCCTACCTACCCCTCCTCTCCTCCCCACCCCACCCCACTGGTTCACTTTGTATTTCGTTTTAAGTTCCATGAGATAGGTGTGATCTGGGTTTCTCATATCAGAGAGGCCATTCGATGTTTCACTTTCTGCTTCTGAGTCACTTCACCAAGCATGATGTTCTCAAGTTTCTTCCATTTGCCTGCAACAGCCTCCACGCTGTTGGCCTATATCAACAAGTCAAATAGTAATCAGTGCTGCTGAGACTGTGGGGAGAAAGGAGCTCTATTGCACTGCTGGTGGGAATGTTAAATTCGTACAACCACTCTGGAAAGCAGTATGGAGATCTCTCAAAACAATGGAAATATCCCCTTCAATCCAGCGACACCCCTCCTGGGAATATATCCAAAAGAGGTCAAAACAACACATAATAGAGATGCATATATACCTATGTTCATAACAGCACAACTAACAACACCTAAAGTATGGAAGTCACCAAAATACCCATCAACAGACCAATGAATAACTAGTTTTTATATTGAGAAAACATTCTAAAATTTTAGAATAAGAACAACAAGGATGGGAGACATCAGAGTATAAGTTTTGCTTTATTTTTTATTTGGTTAAATAAATTTTTATAGAGTAATTAATATGGACTACAAACTGCTCTATGCCTTGGAGAGTAATGGACTCACAGAAAATACCCTGTCCCATGAAATTCACATTCTAACGGGGGAGCCACAAAAACGGAATAAAATAATGCCAGGCCCTACGATATCATAAGTAGCATGGTGGCTACATCGAGCATGCAAATGAACGCTCTTATGCCTAGCAACCCTCCTTGAACCAAAATCGCTTCCAGATAGACTATCTTTCTTTCATTTATGTACTAGGTGAACCTCAAGTCTCACAAAGAAAAAAAAAGCAGAAAGGAGTAGCGAATAGGTATAAGCTTTGTTGCAAAAATATGAAATTAAATACAAATTAATATTTTCAGAGTGCTCATTGAAAAAATAAAAATAAGGAAATGAAAACATTTTATTCTACTGAAGGCCAGAATGGTAAGAAATGGTAAGAAAAAAAGTGACAGTGGATGGTGCCAGGGAGAACTTGGCAGGGTAGTGCTGGGGGCACGGGGAGGAGGCTTGGTGCACCCCTCCACCTCCAGCTGCTCCTTGGCAGACAATGACTGACGCCAGACTTCGGGGAGGTTGTATGTCTCCTTCCTTTTTCACAAAATATGTCTTCAATGATGCAGCATGACCAAAAGCAATAGGAAGATACTTCGCGTCTTCCAGTGCTGTGGGGTGAGGGAAGGTGTTTTCCCTCCTCGTCTCAGGAATCATCCCGGAGCAACAAGGAGCAAAAATGCAGACTTCATCTTTGATTAAAATTGGAGGTATCAAAAACCCAGACCAGGAAATACATGGAAGATCTTCCAAATGCATGCCTGGTGTTGTGGGCGGGGCCAAAGAGGGTGATCGCGGAGGTGCGCCCCAGAGAGGTCAGCCCAGCCTCCCCCAGGCCATGACCAACTCCCAGGCGTGTGTCACAAGGGACCCTGTGCACCGACTGACTCAGTATTAGAAACCTCCCTGAGTGGGGAGCACTATTTCAAGCAGGAAGGATGCCTATGTGAGGAATCAGACATGTCATACACGCAGGTTAGATCCTGTTAGAAACCAAGCCGAGCACCAGGTAGTGAGTGGTGGGCCAGATCGCCGCGAGGCCTGCACTTGTGCTGCTCCTTCTCCCGGTGCTCCCACTGCGGCCTCGGCGCCCGCAGGCGAGGCCTGCCTTCTTTCAGGTTGGCACGGGCATTGGTTCTCACAGGAAAATGAGCCGTGCTGTGAGCACATTGTCCCCGCATCGAAGGGTCTAGATTGCCGCCCCTTATGACACTCTAATACCGGGACTGAAGCGGGGCTGAGACGGTGATGCTCGTGTCGTCCCCCACCTCCTGGGAAAATGGGAAAATTGTCTCCCACAAAACTGGTCCCTGGTGCCCGACAGTCCAGAACTGCCGCTGTTGACCAGCCCATTCACAAACAATGATGCAACGCTACAAACGTCAGGAGGTCGAGGAAGAAGGGTTTTATTTCCAGAAGAGTAGGATGATCCTATCTTCATTGGGCCATTACATATTGTAAAATATGTGTTTGAAAGTAATTTATGTAGGAATTATATTAGTTCCTCTAACTGCTAGAAAATCTGGCGATTCAATATTGTTTTTGCAGAAAGAAGTGCATAACATGTCTGTGTTTTTGTTTTTCTTTGAGACAGGATCTTGCTCTATAGTCCAGGCTGGTTCCAAGCACACTGTTGTCACTCAGAGTGGCCTCAGACTCTCTGCACCCCCACATCCAGCCATTGATTATTTTCTTCAATAATCAAACACCCCAAGACAAAGCCAGACTGGAACACTGTGGAGAAGCAGTGCAAGTGTCCCCATTAGGGACAGGAGTGGAGCCTGGTGGAGGAGGGCTTGCCTAGCGCCCCAAACACACAAGAAGATGCGCTCATTAAGAACTGGGAACTAGGTTGGGATGCCTACTTTTTACCTTTACTACTGTTTACTGTTGAGGTGCTGTATGGAAACAAGGGCACACAATGGAAATGGCTGATTTCTACTTGCTGGGTGTTAGATTCAGAAACAAGAAGTAGCCAAATTTAGAAATAATAATAGGATATTATAACCTGATGAGGCCAAAAATGAAAATACAAATGTTAAGGCCTTTCATGTGTTCAAGCAACAGACAGTAGAAAGATATAATTGGAACACCGCCACCCAACCAGTATTCGCACACACTTAGAAAAGAAACCAGAGCTTAGGGTGCAGGTCAGTGACTAGCATGTGCTTAGCATGGGTGAAGTCCTGGGTTTGATGGAAGTACCAAAAAAAGAAAGAAAGAAAGAAAGAAAGAAAGAAAGAGAGAGAGAGAGAGAGAGAAAGGAAAGGAAAAAGAAAAGTTGAAGCACACAGCAGCATGAAAAATACCTGAGAAATACATAACCTCTATATGAAAATAATTGAAAATTCCACAAATAATTAAAAGGCACTCACAATGGTAGCACTCCTTAAACAAATCTATGTATTTATTACACTCCAAATAAAATACCAACAGCATGGCTTTTGGAGGACGAGTGAAGGAAGAAGGTAAGGATTAAAGAAACTGACTTCGAAGTTCATGCATAAAAATACACAAGAACAGTCAGAAGATCTTGGAAGAAAGACACTGAACAGAGGAAGCGCCCTCCACGTAATAAGCGTGTTTAAAAGTGACAGTGTAAGCTTCTGAATAATGAAGTAATTTGCAGTCTTTAAAAAGAGCACAAATGCTTTATGCATAATATAGAAGATATGCAACATTTTGCCAAGGGAGACACCCATGCGAAAGCTTGTGTGTTTATCATTTTGTGTGAAAAATAACCAAGGAGCAGAGAAGTATGTATACTGTGCTCCCATGGATGCAAAACTGGGTGCGATGTGATTGCTGAATTCCCAGAAAGTTTTATACACAGAATGTTTCTGGAGGCACTCATAAGAAATGGATAATACTTCCAGAGAAACAAAGCAGGCATTTGGGAGCCGGAAGACAGGAGAAAGAGGTGTTTTTCACTGTGGATTTTTGTTTTTCTTTTGGATGTGGTACAACTTGAGAACTAAATACAGAAATAATTTATAATTAACTTTTTGGACTGTGTCACACTTCAGAGACAGAAGGACATCCAATTGTGTCAGAACAAGGAGACAGTGTGTTTGGAGTGGCTTGTGGTACTCCTCGTTACTACAGCAACCCTCTCAGCCATCTTCCCCAAGGAAAAGCGGGACAATTCTCACTAGACCGCCACACAGAGCCTTCTGGAAGGGTGGCAGGCAAACCCTGTTTTTCTGTTGCAGGAATGAAAGTGTGATCTGTAAGCACATTTTTCTCCCTCGGTGGCCTGGTTACTGTAGTAACTTTTGTTTTCTACCCATCTTAGTTCTCGAGTCACTTCCAACTGCCCTCATAAGCTACATATAAATATTTTGATTCACAACTATGATTTTGTCATATCCTCTAATGATGATGTCCAAAGATTTAACAGTATTTTCAAATCCTCATAATGGATCATGGGGCTGTTGTACACTTGATAGGCTGATCAACAATGAGTTATCTGTCAGTGTTAGCCTTTTGGGGTCAAATACAAAGTATGTTTGTGGCCTTCACAGCCAAGCCAACTTATAATGAGTTCACCTACTCTCAACCTGAGGACCCCACTGTGACATTTGCTATTTCATATCCACGTATTATACTTTGCACATGCTGTGTATAATGTTGGAAAAA